>CM057816.1:84448720-84710062 GCA_030067965.1 Latrodectus elegans
TATAAATACTACCATTATCTATCTTCTATTCATATAAAAAATATTTCCAGAAGCCAAGACTATGAATACTGATATACCTTGAAAGACTAAGTTGTGTGTGTGTGCGTTCTGGACAAGATGGAAAACATTTAATACTCGTGGTTCAATAGAGACCAGAATCGAACCTAATACCTTCTTTGCACTTTCTCATCATTAGGTTAAGTTGATTTGAAATTAATTTTATTATGCTACACATGATATATACATATATAAACTACATATGAAAATAGTTAAAAGTTCAAATAGCATTATATTTTTAGGATAAAAAATTAATGTAAGTTGAGAAAATAAAAAAATTCAAATTATAATTATTTTTTAATTAATTTCATTTTAATTTTTGAAGTGACTCAATTTTCCTATGGCATTGAATTCCCATTAAACTTATTTTTGTAGGACATTTTAAATCCAGGAAATTTGTAACCTGAGAAAAACTGGGTGAAAGGGGTGCTCACCCTAGTTCCCAAATTAGAACTGTTCTTCAGCGGAAGACGTTTTGCCTTGAAATTCAATCCGTCATTTCACTGATAATCTAGTGGGCCCATCATTGGACCCTAACTAAACGCTTTACCCAAATTATTTACGCTCTTAACAATTTAACCCTATTTTGAGTTACCCTTACTGGACATGTTAAATATTTCCTTACTGGATATGTTATTATTAATATTTATTATATTAATATATAAAAATATTTTTATATTTTGATTGGTTGATATAATCTGTTGCACTATTTAGATTGATAACTCCTACTCTCAAGAGGAGTATTTAACCAAAATCTTTGAACTTCTGTGTTAATATCAAATATATTACAACATTAGGAAGGCAATAGTCATGTAAATATTTGTAAACATTGATATATATTCACATTAGAAATTCCAGTGAATCTGTATGAATAGATAAATATACGAGTTTAATGACATCGTTACTATAAAAATAAACTTTTTACAAGGTAAATTTAGCATTTTAATTATTAAGGTTTTTTTCTTAAAGGATATGCATATTGTCTACTAAGAATACTTATATTAAGAAAATGTTTTCACTTTCCAGCACGAACTCTTATTACTATAATTGTATGATGAAAATTCCAGACTACTGACGTAAATCCAATATTGGCAGCGACACTGGTGTTGGGAAATCTAAGCTTACTGTACAGAAATCGCCTTCAGAGCATTATTTTTCTATAATATAAATACGGGCCACCGTAATGCACTTTTATTAAATTTTTAAACACTAAAATATTTAAAAGATGAATTTTTAAATTCTTTTATTCCATTTGCCCTTAAATATAATAATATTGTTAAATGTACAAAATGGTGTAACTGGAGAAAAATATATTTAAGACAAAAACATTTAGCATGAAATCGGTTTGCCTATTTCAGTACGTCATCGGTTTTTTAGCGAAATCTGTGATCAATGGTTTCTGCTTAGATAGTCGGAAAAAATATTATTTGTAGTAATAGCAACTATTTCATTTTTAATCATTTCCGAAACTCAGTTGGTAAAATCCTAGGAATCATTACGGGCTTGGCGTAAATTTCAGTTTCAGCTCCAATCTCAAACTTTGAACATTTTAACCTCGTGCTACTTTAAATTTCAAATATAAAAAAATTTGAATATTTTATTATTACTTACTACCGAAATATTGAAATATTAATAATTAGAAACTAGTTTTAGGAAGATTACATAACAAAAAACAAATATAAAGTAAATATCACCCAATCTATACCGGGTGACAATCGGGCAGTAAAACTAAATCAGTAATATAAATGAAATTTTTACAAAAATTATTAATTGGATAGTGATGCAGTTGGTAATATCAAATGATGATTGGACATCTCAAAAAAAAACATCAGTGAAAATACAACCTAACTTTGCACAGAACTGTACAATAAAGCTAAATCAATCAAATGCATTTTTATGAAAAATATCAAGTTTCCAATGATATTATCATAAAACATACATTTTCATGAAAACTCAATTTTAAGTATTACAATTCACGGTAGATTTAAATACATGACAAAACTTTATACACCATACTTAATAAATTACATAAATTATAAGACAGCCATTTGAACCGAATAATTCATAATTAAAAATACTTACCTAATTACCTAATCATTGCTTGCGAAATATTTAGAAAAAAAAGCAAATTCACTTCACCACTACTAAAAAATTTCTATCGCAAATTGCACACAGATATTAAAATTCAAAATTTTCAATCGGACATTATTTGAAAATAAAATAGAATTTCAAACACAACCATCTGTATGTACGTTTTCAAAAGAAAATGCAACTTCAAATACTTAAATTTCAATTTGATAACTTAAAGCATTTTTTATTTTTATTTTTAGCAGTAGCTCTTGAATATAGTTTATTGATTAGTGTATAAGGCAGCACAAAAATAGAGAAAGAACAAAAGTCACACGAACATCAAAATGTATGAAAAAAGTAAATACATAAAACTAAACAACTTCAAACACTTAAATTTCAAGTATAAATGAAAAATACCTCAAAGGTTGCTAAAACTCTCAACAAATTTCGCGCATGCTCATATCAGGTCCGGCTCAATAAGCCAATTTGGCGCATTTATCGTCGTGTCTTGTTGTTAGGATTTAGCCTTTCAATTTTTAATAGATTGTAAAGTAAACTTTTTTAAAAATATATAATTGTTAAAACCTGAAAAAGGGAGAAGGAAGAAATAAATATTTGGGGAAAAAATATAAATAATGAAACCCGTTTATCAATTTTATTTCATTATCACTCTTTTGGCGAAGTCTGTGATTACTAGTTTGGGGTTTAGCAAAAAAAGTATAATTTTTCCTGGTGTTTTGGCATGAAAATTTTAAGTTTTGTCGCCAAATATTTGCAAAACTCTTAGTTTCGGCCATTATTGTCGACAACGCCTAAAATACTTTGAGACAGATTTTTAAATCTGTTTTTTTACTACCAAGATAAAATCGTTAAATCAAATATTTAGTGGCGTGCCTGTAAACATTAACCTAATGGATAAAAATATCGATAAACAAGCTTTTCTTTTTACAAAACCAACATCATTCTTTTTATAAAATGTCATTATAATATTACTGTATTTATAATATTTTACTTATAAAGCTAACATTAAATTTTATTCAAAAAAGAAGCAAATGCATTCGTAAGCATGAATATGTTTTTCAACAATTACTGTTTAGTTATGTGAAAACTTGCGAAGCAGAAATCAGTAAAATAAATGTGGTGTGTGAAACACACCATATCTTTACCTTTTAGGCGATTTGTTACAGTGAGTATCGATTACTTCTTTTGCTTATTCTGAGTTATTATTATAAGAGTCGATAGTAATTTTATCTGATAATAAAAGGCACATAAACGATCATGACGATTCATTCGCTGCTTTTAAATGAAATAATTTTGCCGTTAAAGTACTCAGCAGTAAGATATTTTTTGTGTGTTGGTCATAAAAAAATTCTTATTTATAACTTCGATAAGTTGCTTTATTTGCTAAGAATCGTCTGCTGTTTACTATGAATCGTTATTTATAAATCGTCTGCTGTTTACTATGAATCGTAAATTTATAAATCGTCTGCTGTTTACTATGAATCGTAAATTTATAAATCGTCTGCTGTTTACTATGAATCGTAAATTTATAAATCGTCTGCTGTTTACTATGAATCGTAAATTTATAAATCGTCTGCTTTGTTTATGTGTATTTTGCCAGCTAGTATCAGAACTGTATTTCGAGTTTGAAAATTTCGCCAGCGTTTAAATTTTTTTTTTCCCCGCCATTTCTCCCTTTTTAAATCTTTAAATTTTTTTCCCCCGCCATTTCTCCCTTTTTAAATCCTAAGCAATTTCAATGGCTGGGCTGGGTAGGAATAGAATGCATTGTCTGCGATTTTACACGGAGGGGGGAGGAGGGGGGTACAGTTGGATGAGTGTGAGTCAAAGCATGGAAATAAGAGAGTGATCTGTGGAAGAATTTCACTTTCTTATGAACAAGAGAATTTTCAATTTAGAGTTAGCGTGAGAATTTTCAAAATTATAATTTCTTTCTTAATATCTCAAAACAAAAACCCATTCTGTACAAAAATAAAAAAAAAGTGGAAAAATTTTTATGTTGGCATTAGTCTTAAGATCTAAAAGAGATTGTTTACAGAAATTGCAATTATTAACTGAGAATTCTATTGATTAATGAAACTTTTTTTAAAAAATATAACTGTCCTTGCCGATTTAAATTAAGTACAAAGTGGGTGCTTTGCCTTTTCTTGGCCTAAACCTAGTATCCGTAACACGATGGATTTGGCGACATTAAGATTCGGATTGTATGTTTATGTATTGTCATTTTAAGATTCACAATTCTTTTAATAATGAAATGGTTGCATATTCTGGTGGTTATGAATCACATAATTTTATGTTTGGCGACATTTTTTAAACCGCGTCAAACGCGTTACGTATGGCCTCAAATTAATGCTTTGAACTTTAGTTAAGAAATCATTTTATTAACAAAATGAATATCGGCAATATTTTTAATTTTGATTCCAACAATGGTGAACTTCGCCTTGTTTGCTGCCGCTCGAAGAATTCTGTTTGAAGGCAAGCAGATAATTCGTCGGCAAGTCGAAGTTACGATGCCGTCTCAATACAATATTGTAATTATGTGTGACGTAGATTCTGATGTCATCTGAAGTCATGGATATTTTAAAATACTGAGAATTGTAATAAAGCTATGATGTTATAATATAATGTACTCTGTAATATACAGGCAGAATAATGTAATATGTATTTTGGCTCATTCGGCTGAGTTTATTCTGATTGATTAATTGATTGCTCAACACTTTTTTTCACCACACCTGGATTTAATTAATAGGTTAAAATTGGATTCTAACCCAATATAAACAGGGGCTGCAATGATCCGGTTGGTTAGGACATTCATTCTCGTTTTCGGCAAGCAATGGGTTTGAATCCCGGCCCAATCGAAGATCCCCGCCGTGTTAGCTAATGGCTATTGGGGTGTGTTAAATATCTTGTAGTCCTAGATCTTTTAATACCTATTGGGGTGACGGGTCAAGTATTGGCAGTTCTACCAGATATCTTCTAAATCACGAAGAATTTCACGTGACTGCATCTGTATAACTGATAGAGCCCATTTCAGAACTAGGTATAGGAAAGCATGCTGTTACAACAATCCAATATAAACAATATTGAAACTTGAATCGAACTCACAAATTAATGAATTGTCAGAGAACTGATGATATATTTTCCTTTCTGTAGAGTCATTTTTAAACAAAAGGCTAATTCGATTAGGACATTTAATTAAAAGTGAATTACGAAGTATTACAAATACCCACTCTCCAGGTGGGAATCAGACTTACGAACTGTCGGAATGCAAGCCAGATAGTTAGCTTGTTTATTTTTCAATTTTTAATTTTGTATATTCGAAACCTGTTTCATCTGGGATCTACATTTAAATAGGATTCCAAAAATCACTACAAGTACCCTCGCCCGTGTCAAGGAACATACCCACAAATCATAGAAATAAAAGTCAGGACTTTCATTTGTTTGTCGTCTTACTGTTCCTTTTACACAAGTGATGTTAGGAACTAAAATGTTATATGTACTCTGAATGACAGCGAACAATCATAATCGATGCAGGAATCAAACGCATGAACTGTTAAGATAAAGGTTAGGGGCTCACCGTGGCCTAGTTGTAGGGCGCTTCTCTTCAGAGCGTAAGGGTACTGGGTTCATTCTCAGTCGCTGTTGAACAAAGGGAACGTGCATTTTTTTAAGACAGATGATGTACTTCTGTCTTTAAAAAATGCACGTCTAACCACATGGGTGCTTGGGAGTTTTCTGAGTTTCTTCTCTTGTCACACGTGAATACATCCCATTACCTATGAAAATTTCTTCCAGAAGGCACAATATGATGTGGGTAAAAAAAATTACTTTATAACCACCTTCAGACATTAGGCTATCCACTACGAGGTATTGACATTAGAGGATAACAGCTCACGTGACCTAGTGGTACGACAGCACTCTTCAGAGTCCCAGGTTCGAACACAGATACTCTTGAACAACATACATACATATCGGTGCAGTTGAGCCCTGGACTGCAGCCTTAGGTTAATGGGTTTTAACGGGTTTGGAACACTCACCCATCATCAAGTGCCTCGCCATTTTGAACCACGGTCAGGAGACGAGGTCACACCTGAACTGGCACCCTCCTCTCCACATCCCCGCCACACCAGCGGAAGGACTTTGGAGCTTACATATGAAGTTAACACGTCGCCAAACCACAGAAATCCAGCAACTCAGGGAGGGAGGGTACGTGGTCACCCTCCCAATCACTGCCCGCTGCCAATGATGCTGATCTTAAACTCTTGAACAATGGCACCTGGATGTCGCACTGAACTTGGCTCATTTGTTAGGGGAAGTGATTAAGAGTTTTTCGGATTACCTGTGTGTTGATAGTACCACATTTATGATAAAGTTTTCCTGGGAAGCAATTTACTAAGCTAAATTGCCTTACAACGACATTCTGTCGTTAATTTGTCCACAACACGATGTCAAAACTTGATATTGTTCTATTGTTAAAATCAATCATTAGCATAGTTTGCTAGCAATTTTTTACACCAAGAATAGTAAATATATATTCTGTATATTACCTAGGTAATATTCATATTAATGAAGGTGGTCCACTCACAGGCTACTCCGAAGTAATTCGGAGAGGGAAATTTGCCTCGAGTTCCACCCTCGAGCTGCGTGAAAAGTACGCTTGATGGATTGCCCATGAAATCGGAGCTTGAGAAATCGCTTGCTGTGAACGGTCTCGTCGATTTAACTAATGCGATCCTGTTTGTCGTGGACAGTGGGGTGAGCTTTAATTGTTCTCAGAATCTTTCTGTGAAGGAAACTCATGTGCATGTGAGTATTCCTGCAACTTTATCATTTTCTAAATATTTTATAGCTTTCTATTTTTCTAATCCATATTTTTCCTTTTTAGTTAAGATCATGTTTATTATTCTGATTTAAAAGTGAAGTGTATATGTAATATGCTTATTTTGTTCTTTTATTTTTTAATTAAATTATAAGATATATTACACCTATATAAATGTATAAGATATTTTACAACTGTTAAATATTAAGTTATAGAGTCTATATATTTATTTTTAACCAACCATACACTTAATTTTCACTGTTATTTAACCTTTTTGTCTCTTTTGTTAATTACATATTTTCTGGGTCAACGAAGTCATAAGGAGGAGATGAGATGCAGCTTCTGTTCATCTGGAGATCCGAGCATCATAAAGCTAGAAGTCTGTCTGGGCTAGAATTAATGTTCTTTTTCGTCAGGCACCTACCCTTCGGCCTGTCTGACATGGGAGACCCTACCTGTAGCTAGCTACCGCCGACCTAGCCCTAATCAATACTGGACAATTTGGGACTTTCCAGAGAGAATATATACTCATCCCTCTTATGGTCATCGATTTCCTTACGGTCAGCGGTCTGATGGACCTTGTCTGACTTCGTCAGACATTTGGAGGATAAGCCTCATACACAACAACACATAATTTCTATACTCTTTTTGCTTATTTAGATAATTTCAAGCAATGTTTTGTTATGTTGCTGTATTATATCCAGCTACTGGGATTTCCACCTTTCATTACTAAGCAGTCGGATGGCACTTCAGATAATGGGGTACCCAGCGTGTGTACCGCCATCGTAATCACAAAAAGGGTCTTCACAGAGATTAGCTGAGGCCGAAGGAGTAAACCACCACACCACGTACTAGTATGCCACCCCAGAGATATCATTTCACATGGAGAGTATTGCGACTACAATTTATTTAATTTAATGTTCGGCCTCCATGAGAGAATACCACGGATTTTCAATTGGATAGGGACTCGTACTCACTATCTTCAGCTAATGAAAAAGATGTCTCTTATCAACTAAGCCTCCGTGGGCTTATATTTAATTATGTTTCACTGCAAAATGACGGTCAAAACAGGTTCAAAGCCTTTTTAACATTTTTTTCCTACTTGAAAGCAGAATGTTATTTTTATTTGCTTAAATGTGATAAATCACACAGTTTAATTAATTTATTGTTTGTAAAGAGTTTTTAAATTTTATTTAAAGTTTCATTAATTTTATATGGATATTAATTAATGCCGAGGAAAAAATAATGATTTTTTTTTATAAAGAAACGTATTTTTTTTTTGTCTTGTGCCAGCTAGGATGGCAATATGGGGTGTGGTGCTCCACTTTTTTTTTTTTTTTTTTCATACTGAACCATATTTGGTTTGCAGTCCGTCTGCTTCAGTACACACATGCCATAGGAACTCGTTTACAGGGTAAGCAACCATTTACACCTCATTCATACACAGAAAGGACAAAGACAGGAGAGAGAAAGTACATCCATGCCCGAACCGGGAATTCGAACCCAGGACCTCCCTATTCGCAACCAAGCACTCTGACCACTAGACAGGGCGGTCGGCAGAAAAGTATTTTAAGACCATGATTATCCCTTTGTTTTGACAATAAATTATACGCATTCTAAGGTACTATTTCGCAATGTAGCTTAACTTTGTTTAAATTAAGAATAACACAAAATTAATTTGAACCTGAGATGTGTGTTGGATAAAATATTCTCACAATAAAATATATCTTGTTTGACCGAACGTCATTAATAATGATAATGCTTAATAATCATGATAAAAATAATGCAAAACTTCGTTATTAATAACTTTGTCAAAATTTATTAATGATGAAGTTTTGCATCATTTACTTTAATCTTCTGTAAAATGATAAAAACATCGCAAAACTTACACCTTATTTGAAAATCTACAACTTTAATATATAAAAAAAAGAGAAATCAATAATTTTTTTATTTATGCAGTTTATCGTTTCCAGTTTAATTTTGATGGAGATTACTAAATTTTTTTATAGTTTCACAAACTGGTTCTTAATTTTTTTTTTTAATTATGACTTCTATACTTTTTAATTTCATCGCAAAGTCCCACCCGTGTTACTTTTATCGCTTGCACTTGTATTTCTGTCTCGTTGATTTCAATTCTTTAAAAATTGTTTTCCACTGTTCACAAATGAGGTATGATGCTGAATTTAATATCAGTTTCATTTATGCCGTAAAAGGGTTTCAGGCATTATAAGGATGTTTCACATGCCAAACTGAGCTTTTTTTTATTTTATTAAATTTTAATTTTAATTTCTCTTATAATAAAAATTAAGAAACATATTAATAAAATAATATAAATAACGTTTACTAAAAATATTATATATTATATCATCTCTTTCAACTGATTGTTTTATGGAGTTAATCCATTTGGCGAACGATGCTTTCATTCGCATTTGTCAGCGAGGATTATTCTAATCGAAAGAAAGTTGAAAAGAGACACATGGATTTAAATTGCAATGAAAGAACTTAGTAAGTTTTTTTCATTCTATATTTTAATATGATTTATAGTTTTCTAATATGTAATTTAAAAATGTTACGAAATTTATATAAAAATAATAAAAGCCATGTACAAAACAATCAATAATTATTTACATTTTTGAAATATATCAATATATGAAGTAAGTTTTTGGTAAAATCTTACCAGTTTAGCGTTTTAAATGCATAAAAATTTCTAAACTATTCATTTGTCAATTTAAAAAACTTATTAAATTAGAATAATTTTATTGGAAAATCTATTTGAACACTGAATATTATAATTATAAAACTCTTATCTTTATGAATAGCTAACGAGAGATTTTAGCATTCATATATTTTCGCTCACATTATTATAATACTATTCGTACTGATATTTAACTAATCTTAACACAACTATGCGAGATTTATTTCAGTTTCATTGGTCAGAGTTATTTTAAAATAAAATATTAGTGTGATTTTTTAAAAATTTCTATTGATGTAATTTATTGTTAATTATATTTAATTCTGTATCGATTCATATTGTACTATTTTGCTATAGTGTTGCTAAACCCTCATCAATCCGAACTTCGCTTATTAATTGTTCAAGAAACGAACACTAAAGTAAGATTACAAAAATTGAGTAATTTCTCTTAACCGGTGAGCATGTCAAGTGTGGTTAGTAAAGACAAGCATGGACCATCATGTTCAGAGCAGTTTTTCAGCTGAAGTTTATTATAAGTAAAATAATGTATGTATTAGGGTGGGGAATTGTAGCGTTTTTACCAAAGACTGGCTCAACAACTTCTTTGACAGCAGACCAGGCGATTTTTGGCAGAACGGCATCAACAAACTGGTCGAGAAGCGGAAAGAGGTTGCAAACAGCGACATCGAATATATAAAGTGATTAACTTATTGATATAATTTTTGTTTGTTTAAATAAAAGCCTTTGGTAAAAACGCTACGAACTTTTTCTCCCACATACTACGCTTAATTTTCTCTTATGATATTTTATATTTCACTCTCTTCAATCCAAAATACAGTTTTTATTGTGTTATAATTTTCACAGTATTTTTTGCTCATGTACTTTAGATTAATGTAGAGGTTATTTTGTTAAATCCTCAATTCTAATTATTCAAACCACCCTGATCCCCTATTAGCCTGAATTAATGAGGCTCTATTGTACATAAATATGTATTGAAATGTATAATTATGTAATATAACAAACTTTAAATATCATATAATTATAACAAGTGTACAAGGATTTATTTTAACACGTTTAAAATAAATTTAACAAAATTTATTTTAACACGTTTAATTAATTTAACACGCTTTAAATAAATTTAACAAAATATTTCGGGTCATTTTTCAATTCACGAATTAAAGAAACGTTGGAAGTACATCTGTTGTGTATTGGGCAGAAATTTTAATAGTCACTTGGTATTACTAGCTCCGTACAACCCCTAGAGCCATTTTGTTCGATGTGATGAATTATTATTTTTTTTGGTGATAGTTGTATATTACTGACAAATAGCAAACGCAGGAACAGACGAATAAAAACGTAAGCCCTAGCCGCTCCGATATATTGCGAATGCCCGAGGTTTTGCTTCCACCGCTTCAAGGTGATGTACTTTCCACCATGTCACTCGCAAATAGCAGCATTATTTTGGAAGCAATGGGTGCCCGTTGGAGGTTTACATCCTTAGTGTGCGGCCTGCATTGCCTCCAGGAAGCAAAAATGAACCTGATTTATGTCTTAACCTCAGACAGTTAGATCTTTAAGCCTCTTTACACCAGACGACTTTTATCACGCGATAAAAAGTCGTACTATATTTTATCGCGAGAAGTGATTAAAAACCACACAATAGACTGCTCTCCTTCACATTGAGAAACGATTTTTTATCGGGGACCAGTCTATTGTATAATATTAGTTGATTGTGTGAATTTAAATAACTTCTGACAAAAACATTGTACGACTTTTTATCCAATGATAAAAGTCGTCAAGTGTGAAAGAGGCCTTAAAGTGGAAAAAAAAAAAAACTTTTTCCTAAATTTCGTTGGTAATTTTCAAATTATCTATATACTCTGCAAATTAAAACTATTCAGCATTCATTAAAATGAAAATAAAACATTAGCTGGGAAATAATCAACTTTTATGCATGCTGAAATTAATATAATGTAATTTATTTTTCGATATGCAAACAATCAAGTTAATTCCATCAAAAGATAAATATAGAATGAATGGTCAATCTATAAAATCTACAGTACAAAGATTCAAATAGTTTAAAATATTATTTTACACAATTAGAAATTAACATTTATTATTTGTTTTCCAAGTCATTTAACCCAGCTCTGTAAAAAAATCTTTCTCTCTCTCTATGTTGCAGTTAAAATATAAAAAGTTATTGAATTCTACGATTTAACTAGTTATTCTTTGGAATAACGATTACTTGATCGTTAAAGTATGAAGTAAGGCATTTGACAGTTCTTTGAACCGGCTCCAGTTGCTTTGGTCAGTGTTGAAACGCTAATAGTTGCTTTGCAATGACGTATGGATATAAGCTTTATTCCATTGCTTTTATACGTAGAATTTAAGCGGTGTAAGTAGCTAATGTTACCAATATGATCAATAATAAAGTATATCCCCTGCTTTTTCTTATTCTTTATCAATTAATCATCAACAATAGGGACAGCATTTATTTTTTATGAATTTTTAAGCATTTATGATTAATAAATTCATTAAATAAATTTGAAATCACTTATAATGGTCATTTTAATCGTCAATCTGTCAATATTTATTTCATAAAATAACTAGCTACTCCGTAAAATAACTAGTTATTATGCAGAATAACTAGTTATTTCGGAGAGTAACTAGGTAAAGTATGAAATTTTTCATCAATCGTATTCTTTAATTGACTTGTCTAGTTATTTCATGAAATACTTATTTATGAAATAACTGAATTCTCCACTTTAACGGTAACACGCATATAAATGTATGGACAAAGATGACGTTGTAGATTGGTGGAAAAAATTATGATTCACTTGACGTAGCACAAAGTCCCACCAGATGAATCCGCTATTATAAAAAACGAAAAGCATCAGCTATTGGGCAATTTATTTATTTCGCATCTTTCCACGACTCGAAATCTTCTCTCAGCACGATTGTCATCCCTTCCAGTCGGCTGACTCTGCAGGATCGTCTGAATGATCGAGAAAACAGGGAGGTCGACGCGTCGAATGCTAATCAGAAAGCAAGAGCTCCTTACTAAATGGGCGATTGTTATCCAGAAAAGAAATCACTGTAATCCCGCAAAGGAAAGAGTCACGGTCGTGAGCAGCAGTTACATTGTCAGACGATTTCCGCCGCTGCCTGCTAATCATGTAAACTCGTTCTTTTCCTTTTTTCGATTCCTTCCCGCAAGCTGGAACACGACAATGTTCGTCACCCGGTCACGTAGCTTTGTTTGGCCTTGAACGAATGGGAAAGGTGTCGCACAGTGCCACGTTTTTATGTTCTCTAATTGCACCTTTGTTTTTTTTATAAATCTAAATTACTCGCCTGATAAAGATTGACTAATCTAGAATCGTTTGCATATATTTTCTAACAGTCTCAGCATGACCTAGTGATAATATCGCGCTCTTGGGAGAGGTAGGTGTTGGGTTCGATCCAAGCTACTGTTGAGCTATAGCTTGGAATATAATGAGTAAGAATTTTGTCCTTCTTGATTAAATAATGACCAGTGAGGGCACTTGGGAATTTTCTGGGTTTTTTTCCCGGAATGTTCATGAATATGGCCCACAATAAGCGAAAAGTTTTCTTGGAAGGCAATTCGTAGCGGAAGAGCTTTAAGAAGATTTTATAACAACCCTTTTCGGGAACTCGCGTTAAATCCCATAGACCAGGAAAGTTGGCGAAATATCGCCAAAATGACACCAACTCGTTTAATGTTGTTCCTCACTGTATATTTAAAGAGAATTAAAATGGAAAGAACAGAAAGACTGAAAAAAGTTGTGGCACAGTTTATTTGCAGAAATAACAAAGCATAAAGGTGTTTTTTAAATTTATTTTAAATACAAAAAAATTGTTTAATTGAAAAAAATAAAAATAAAATGAATAACATTGTGTAAAAATCACACTTCAACTGATAATTGTCAGTTCTTTGTAACGATAAATAAATCGAAGTGCAGTTAAAACAGCAATATTAGAAACTTCCAAACAAGTTTTTTTAATGGATCCTTTTGTGCCTTAATTTATAATGTTACAACGTCATAATTTGTTTGAATTCAAGTGAAATTTCATATCTGGAAGAGTGTATATATTTTTAGACGTCATTTCTCCATATGTTTGAAAATAATCAATCGTATTTTGTTCTGTAGTGGGTATGTTATACATTTTGATCAGTTTTAGTGTAAAAGTAGGGAAACAACTATATTACAACAAAATTCTTGTTTGACGAAGTGCACATGGTTTATAAATTCTTTTTTTCTTGACTCATGGGAAATTTTACACGCATACCTTTTATTATTAAGCTGTATACTAATTTATAATATTATTTCTGGTCTCAAAATTCTAAAATGAATCAAATGACTATATGTAAAGTATTTCAATTTGTTTTGATTATACGCTCAGTTTAAGATTTCATTATTTAATTAATATTTAAATTAAACATTTTTTAGCTTGGTTTATGTTAATTGATTTTGCTCAATTTAGTAGTACGCGAGCTTAATTCGGAATTTGTAGGTAAATGCTTATGGTGGTTAGGAGTATATTTTAAATTGCAGGTACCATCAAAATTATCCTTTGTGAAGAAAAAGTAACGAAAAACGAATCTGTTAGTAGTTTAGTCTTTAATTCAATAGTTCATGGGTTCGATTAACTCTTAAGTTTCTTGTAGAAGTTTTGAATCCATTTTAACTTCATGAGTAAAAAGTAACCATCAAGCGATAAACAAATCAGTCCTACTCGAATTTCAAAAGATTGTCAGTTAATGATTTCTAATTTATCATACTAATTCTAATAAAAACTAATTTTAAATTTAGATATTAACCTTTTAATAAAAATTTTTTAAAATTATGTGCTAAATACTGTGATTGATTTTTATATAAGTCAAAATTATGAAATGAATTTTTTTTAGGAAAAACTGTGCAGTAATTGTTTGAACGTTCTATTAATCAAATTCTGTTTTTTTTTCAGGGAAAGAACACGTCTTCTCGGATTGTTTAGTAAATCCTCAGGTCACAGAAATGTTGGTCACGCAACTGAATTTGATCACGTGACGACACAACTCGAGTGAACTACAAGAAATAAAAATGGCATTGAAGTTTTGACCTGTGGTGGATCAAAAATTGCAAATCACTTTATTGACATACTGGAGAATAGAATTGTTGCCATTTTCAGTTACAATTTATGGTAACAATTTTTTGAGAGAAAAAACAGTGATAATCATATGACGTCAAAGTATATATAAATAAAAGTAAAATGCAAATAAAAATATACATAAGTGAATACACATAAAAATGAACTGTAAATGAAAAAGAAAACCTAAATAAATAATAAAAATTAAATAAATAAAAATATATGCAAAATATATGGTCTATAAATATACATAAAATATACTAAAAAAAAAAACAAAAAAACAATGATAATAACTTTTACATTGAACTGAAAACCTATTGATAAAAAGTTGCACAAATGTCACTACATAGGTTAAACATTTTGGAAACTTTGTCTTTTGATTAATATTTTCATTATTAAAAAAATTAATAAATTGCATCACAAGCAAAAGATTTTGAAATGAACTTTCCAGTACTAAATTGTGTTTATAATATATCTCTGTATGGGGGGGCCCAATACAGAGATATATTATAAACAAAACCTCATGTTTACCTAATTTTTATGTGCAAATAATGTTTAAATTCTCTTTAATTTTCAGAAAAATTAATTAATAAAATTTTAAAATTTTATTACATAATAACAAATTTTTCAAAATTTTATTACATGTTAATAAATACAGTGTAAAATGGAAAACTTAAATAACAAAATTCGTCATAAGATATTATGATAATCACCGCGTAGCTTCTTCCGGAAAGATTTTTCACAGCTCGAGGAAAGAAACTGAAAATTATACACGATGAACAGGTTTTTCTTTGTTTAATTTTTAAATGTCCTATCACATCTGTCAAAATCTTCAATGTCTTTTTTTTTTTTTAACTAAGAAAAAATATTTGTAGCCAAAACTGTACGCTTTTCCGCCAAATTGCAAATGTGTTTCCAAAATGGTTATATTGTAATACACATTGTCATTTACCATGACTCGTTTTCTTTTATGAAAAATTTGCGTCAACTAAGATTCTGTAACAGAGTTCCCTTTGTTGAAAACTGCACAATGTATCTGTAACGGCGCCCCCAGCTTAACTCCCGCACGTTTTAAATGATGCAATACAAATGATTACCGAGGTCGACTTATAAATCATTTTCTCGCAGTCTAATTGTTGACGACCGTGATATATCTCAATTGAGTTTGGCGCCGTTTGCCTTGGAAAATTCAAGCATTTAAAAGGGGATTTTTCTCCACCTGTTACAAGCAATTATGAGATGTAACTTTCAAAAATATTGTTTCAGTCACAAAATATGGGGGAAAAAAAAAGGATATCAATATAATACGAAATTAATGAACCATATAACACTTTCACCACTATTGTTTTAGAATTATTCTTTTGGCGACATGTGTGTAGGATATTTCGCATTTCTGTAATATATTTTTCTTTTGAAAAGAATAATAACACTAAAAGTAAAAAATGGCGACGTAAAAGAAGAAACGCGCTGTAAAAAATCTATTGTAATATGTGGTTTTATGAGTTTTATAATTAAAATAAATCACTGCCTTTTTTCCCCTGTTTGTCATCTGTACACCAATTACATTTTCCTCCCATAATGCATCAATATAGTTTTGCTCACTAATGATAATTAATGTCAGTAAAACTTACGTCAGTACTACTAATGTAATTACTTAATGTCAGTAAATGTAAGCATAATATATGCTCACTTTAATAGATTTTCCCTTCACTAAGCAAATGATATCATATGACTACGCAGACGTCCATTGACTAAGCATATGTCACGTGACCATAGAAATTTTCAATGATCGGTATCTCTTTCAGCACACGCGGGGTTGGTAAGAGAGGGTTCGGACAATTTTATTCATTGTTTGTTTTCTAGACTATTTTTTATATTCATCATTTTATGTAGCTTACTGTTATGAGCGACATTGAAGCAGATCCCATCAGATCAAATAAATCATCGTTTATTGGCTTCGAGATACATACACCTAGTGGGATGCACATAATGAAGTGTACTCAGTACCTAGCATACAGTAAACAAAACCCAAAGCTTAGTGGGATATTGACAGAAAAGGGATGTCTTAAGGAAGCAAGCATGATTTCCTGGAAAGCATGAGTCAAAAAGAAGCATTCTTTGTTTGACAGAGTACCTGGAGCTGGAACCCAACTCCAAAAGCTCCCCTACTTTTTCTCCCCAGAAGATCTTTCAAGAATGCGAAACGTCTGCATGCTAGAAGAAGATGGATATATGTTTTGACAGCAGCATAACAGAAGTACAATTGATTGATAAATTCACATTAATTCTTTAATGCTTGCTTACCTTTTCTGTTTTTCCACAACATTATTTGAAGGCTATATATTTTAATGCTAAAATGCTGATGAAAAAGCTGAATTTATTAATTTATGCTCTCATGATTGAGCTTTAATTTTATGTTAAATATACACTTACATTAGTGAATCTTTGATCCAAATACCACAGCCATTCGATTGCCAGTTCAGCAGCTGGACGAAACATTTAAATAATAATATTACCGAACTTGTTGAGAAAAAAATGTTTCATTTATAAATAAATTTGCTAAGTTTTAAAATTATTTTGAAATTTCCATTGAGAAATTAATGTAATACAAAATTTTAGTGTTATCAATCATAGTATTTCACTCATCAGAATGTCACCTAAATTTTATATTGGTGTCAGACGTACATATCATTATGGCCAGTCTAAATATTGAGCACAACTAGTTTTGACGCCGCGTAGTGGAAAATCTAACTGCTACGGCTCTAGATATTAATTTTCCGCGTCCATCGCATAATAGGCTTCTGGAAAGATTAATCATATATATATAGTTAGCCATATTCATGTGTGGAGGAGGAAATTCAGAAAAATGTCAAGCAGCTACCTCGATTGACGTGACTTCAGAAGAAAGAAGAGCAACATATATTTCTCATTGCTCATCGGTAACTGAAATGGAATCCAGAGTTTTTCCTCTGAAGACCTCAAACTTAGTGTCAAGTTTGTAATGAATACCACTAGGCCAAGACATAACAGACTTGGCATCAAAATAATGTAGACATTGGATGTCTATGGATGCAGTGTTCCAACAGAACATTGCATCTATATACACACAGTAAAACTTTTCATATATTCTATTTCAGCAATGTATTTACTTTTGAAACACCTTTCATTTTCAAATATTATTTTATATCCATTTTAGCATTTCTTAATTTTTTTCCAAGGATGTATCTCTTTTAAAGGGCATACCTGTCCAAGTTTCCCTTCCATTGAATAGAGTGAGACAATGAAAGTAGGGATGTTAAAGGGAGGGTTTGTCTGACGTCTGTAAGAAAGAGCTTTGTGCACATGGCTTTTCAGTAGACACCGTTAAGGCAAGAGGAGGTTTTAACCGAATTGGAACGGTTTCCTACTGTGAATGAAAAGTAACTGATAGTCCTTATTTTCAAATACATCTTCCTTGCAGCAGGCTGTCTTGCACGTTGACCAACCGATCTGAATTTCTTGATCTTTTAACGATATCTGAGCTATCTCTTCAGGGGTGGAGAGCAGTTCGAACATTTGAAAATGATGTTGAGATTTACGAGTATTCTACACAATAATCAATACAAAGCCATGGCTCAAATAATTTTTGAACTCTTAATTCTGATATCGGGAATAATAACTGTAAACAAATCCATTTAAAGTCTGATATACTGCATGTCCGTCATAATTTGAAGTATAACTTTCAACACGGGAAAAAAATTCTACTGTATTTGCAAAATATTATGAAATTATGTTTCCTTTTTATTTTGTATATAATTTTTTCTAGCATAATTTGCTTTATTTTACTCGCCAGAATGAATTTTCTTCAGATCATTCAAAGATTTAAGAGACCTTCACTTGATTTTTCGATATATTTTGAAAGTTTACTAGATTTAAGTAAAGAGATTAGTCTTTATAATAGTTATTTGATTTGGCAAATTCTTATTTTCTTTTATTATTGAAGCAGTAAAGTTTCTTAACAAGTAACTTTCACGATCCAGTTAATTTCTAAATAACACCAAGAATTCCTTTAACTGGTAAACAAGAAAGAGTTAAGTCCAAATAACTTAAGATTTAACAAACTACAAATAAACTATCTAAGCAATTAAATTTAGAAGAATACAACTAAAAAATAACAGCAGTAAAATTTTTGCGTAAAGAAGTTTAAATATTATGCAAACTCATAATTAATAAAATCACATTTTATATATATATATATATACATACATATATATATATATATATATATATATATATATATATATATATATATATATATATATATATATATTATATTTCAATAAATACACCAAATTTAAACATATGATTCTACTAAATAAATTCAAATAGACACTTCTTCATTGAAGATAGGGAAAACACTTTGAGTGTTTTATATCAACAAAATAACGTTTTAATATAATTATGCAATATTTTATGAGATTTATTTTAATGTTAAAAGCAGAGCGAATGCATTATGTGATTTTAAAGTTTCATATATGATTGATTATTCAAAACTCAATTTTATCAGACTGAATTATTTCATTTACTTTTTTAAGATTTCAACACAAAAATCACTAAAGCACAACTTTTTTTTTTTTTTTTTGCATTAATTTAACATTTTTTTGATTCGTGAGTTAGATAATTTTCACAAAGGTCAAAGTATTTTCAATTATAAAATTTTATCCAGGATGGGTTTTCAAATAGGAAGTAGACAAAATATCTATCTATTTTGAGGGAATTGAACTTTAAGCAAAACCATAACTAAACAGCGCTGTTTGGTATTGACGTAAAATGCTGTGGACCAGGAAATTTGGTGCAAATATCACCAAGTTGACGCCAAATTGTTCCATATGGTTCCCCAGTCTATATTTCCGAAAATTAAAGCTGAAAATCAAACAGTTAAAAAATTTGTGGTACAATTTATTTACAAGCATAACTAAATAAAATATTTTGTATTCATTATTATTTTCATGGAAGAAACAAAATATTTATTTAAATGAAAAATACAAAAATAAGAAAAAATAACATTATACTTATTTGATGTTAATTCTTTTTTTGTAATAATAAATTTGGGTCCAGTCAAAACAAGTTTTTTCGGAATTCTCCAACCAAATTCCTTTTTTAATGGATTCCGTAGAACTCCAATTATCCGGATCATTTGGGAACGAGCCCTATTCGGATATTGTATATACATATGCTGTTGTTTATCCGTTGTTGTTGTGGCTTATCCTCTAAACATCTGACGAAGTCAGATAATTGTTATAGTAATAATAGTCCATCAGACCGTTAACACTAAGGAAATCAAGAACCAGAAGGGGGATTATATATCCTCTCTAGAAAATCCCAAACTGTCGAGTATGTGATCAGAACTATGGCGGTGGTAACTAGCTACAGGTAGGGTCTCCCAAGTCAGACAGGTCGAAGAGTAGGTGCCTGTCGAAAAAGAACACCGACCAGAGCCAAGACAGACTTCTACCTTTATGGTGCTTGGATCCCCGGATAGCAGAAGCTGCATATCACCTCCTCCTTATGACTTCGTTCTCTTCAGCGCCTACACAACTGGATTGCCATTGGAGATCAAACTAGCAGTTCAATCCTTCTCAAGCTCATTTCAAGTGGTCACACTAAGGGTCTCACGAAGACAGGAAAATCTTTGGGATATATATATATGCTTTAAGTGTAAAACTGAGCAGGCTTCTCCTAATCACATCCTGGACTGTTTGGGACTTTCCAGAGAGGATATATACTCATCCTCCCTTCTGGTTCTTGATTTCCTTACTGTCAACGGTCTGATGGACCTTGTCTGAATTCGTCAGACGTTTGGATGATAAGCCACAACAACAACATGTATCCACTATTTTCAAGCACATAATTGAGGGATGTTATATTCCTTTAATCCAAGATTGAGAATAAAAACAAAACTGGAAGCAAGATGAGATTTTTCTTACAAAATAACAGGATGGTATATTCTTTTTATTCTAAAGATTGAAATTAAAATTAAAAAGCAAACACTTCTTTCACAACTTCAACACAACTTCTTTACAATCCAAAATGACTATTTCCAACATTATAAATCCTGGAAAAGCTCTCGCTTGAATAGTATTGATATGGAATTCGCATTTCTTTCGTGCAACCAAGTAAAAAATAATAGCGCACTTTAGGGATATTTAAAAACAATTAAATTAAATTTTAACAATTTATTGAAAATATTAAGTTTAATTATTTATATGCACGTTTTGTTTGAAAAAAAATTAGCAATAAAATATCTGCAAAGTCCGCTTTTTATAATTGACACACTGTTGACTCGCTAAGAATTAAGCACTGAAAGTACTTGATAGAAAGAAGTAGTTTACAGCGTGCATGCGTTGCTGTTTTAACGCAGCTGGTCAATGTCATTGGCTAACTGTGACTCATTCTGATGGCCAAAAGTTTGGGTTTTAGAATCTGGGAACATGGTTAAAGGTTAGTTGTGAGAAGCATGCATATGTATATTTGAGAGTTACTCGTGAATCACGTATGGTTTGTAAGTATAATATTGTTTTATAAATAAATTATTTTTTTTATACATATTTTTTTTTAATTATGTTCTTTATTATTAAGGCAATAAATTTTATTCACACAGTTTCATGATAGTTGTATAGGAAGGAGAAGTTAGGTTAAACATTATATAAGGGATCTATGTAATGTAACCCTATAATGAGATTTCCTTGGCGACCAAGAGGTGTCGCCACTTTTGTGTAATTGTGTGTAATAAATTCTTTCTCTCTCAAAAAACTATTAACGCCTGAATAAGTTAGCTAATGCCAATTATAATGAAAGAAATACTAATAGAATTATAAAATTTTGGCATTTTTAAACGAAAGAAAAGTATAAGAAAGTTAAATTTGGAAACTCAAACTTCAAAGCATACTTTAAATTTTGTTTAATTAATGTTAAAAGGTATTTATTTTTGTTCATATTTTTAATATTTTCAATCATTCCGAAACTATTAGAAATCCGAGTTGTCAGGAAAATAGAAAAAGCTAACAGAAATTTCCCTAAATTCAAAGTCTCGTCAAAAGAGTTGCATTTTATTGAAGGTAAGCGAAAAAAATTTGGGCAATTTTTGAATAAGCTTCAGGAGCTGGAGTTTGGCTGCATTTGTTGGATGCAGAAATTTGCACTCCAAAGCTAATAAAACAATTTATAACCTTTATTTTTAAATTCTGACATTATTTTTTATTTTCTAATTCCATAAATATATTATAACTAAATTCTTATTCAGAATATATATAAATTGTGCAAATATTTCTTGCCTTATTTTCATTTTTCTTTTATTTATATCACACTTTGGTTGATCTGATCAGCCAACGGTTAATGCTCGAGTCTTCAATTTAATTGTTCGTGGGTTTGAATCCTACCTCCAAAGTGGGTATTTGTAATGGTTCGGAATCCATTTTAAACTGCATATTTCTATAATATTCTTATTTCTATATACTTATACTCATATTCTAGTATATTTCTATCACAGACCTCCTTTACAGAAAATAGCGGTTGGGTGACAAAGAAACCAAACCAACATCCAGTAGTAGGCAAATTTATTGATGATCTTGTCGCAAATCATTTTTAACATTCACTAATTATTTCTTCCAGGAAATCTTTTATTGGATAGAGGATCATACACATTTAAAATGACAAGGGAGAAATCCGGAAAACTCCCAAGTAAACACCAGAGAAATGCGCATTTTTGAGCTATAAATCCAATAAGCCATGGATGAGTTCGAATTATGTAATTGAAATGTGACACTTGGAAGCATATGGCTGTACCGTCAAGTGAATATACTTGTCTGGACTTCTGAGAGCAATGATCTGCACTCAATTTGTTACTCGAGGAGTGGACATGCCCACAGCGGCAACAAAACTATCCACTTCCGAAACAATCTTTTTTTACAGATTTGTAATTCATCCACAACAATGTCTTATATACGTATCCGTTAAATCGGGGAAATCGAAAGCTCTGTGTTCGGTCGTTGGGCAGATACCATGGGAGTAATAGTCTGGAGAAAATTTCCTGCCCCTTCAGTTTGAAGTCGAAATTAGGGGAGTGGATCTTCTGGTGGGGCCATCTATAGGAGGAGTCTTAAAGCAAAGTCGTACTTTCAGCTTCGTGGTGCTCTGATTAAATGAAAGACTTCTGAATTAATTTTGCATAACTGTTGGCTATCGAGCTTGGCTTGTCCAAGTGTCATAAGTAACGACAACAACAACACAATTTCTTTTTAAAAAATAATACATGTTTACAGTTATTTTTTATTTATTTAACTCTGTTTGAAAAGTTGCTTCAAATCATGAGGTCTGATACAAAGACCAGCCGAAAAGAAATCAAATGAAGTATGAAGCCCTCAAATTCCCTTTAGTTACGAAATCATTAAATATTAAAATCAAGACATCATCTGCTTTCTAATAGACTTGTAATTGTTAGTATATTTGGAAATGACGTATTTGGCGCCATTCGGCATATTGAAAAATTCAAAAATATTTAAAAATAAAACACGCGTAGCTGAGACAGCCAAGGTAGTAGTCATACTGTTAAAGAAGAAGAAAAAATATCGATCGAGAAAAAGAATTTTTGAAGTGATATATTAATTA
The DNA here is from genome assembly GCA_030067965.1 of Latrodectus elegans. Lineage (NCBI taxonomy): Eukaryota > Metazoa > Arthropoda > Arachnida > Araneae > Theridiidae > Latrodectus > Latrodectus elegans. The sequence continues at coordinate 84,472,177 of CM057816.1, forward strand.
TTTATGCTTTAATAAATTTTAAAATATTCTTTTTTAAGAAACTATATCAATTTATCATTTTGATCCCCCATTGTCAAAAGTATAAGATTAAAATAACTATTTGTCCTAAATAATTACAAAGGGAAAATGTTTTTTAAAAACTCTGTGTGCTATTTTATAGAATTCGATTTGTCATGAAAAAGTTTTCGTTCGCTGCCAAAACTATCGCCAAATGTGGACACCTTTCATATAACCGATTCAATTTCGTTCTTTCAAATTCACAACAAAAGTAGTTCTTGCAAAGAATTCAGTATGCTATTCCCAAGTGGGTTAGGTATTTGGTTGCTTCTTTTAAAACTCTACTCATTTTAAGTATGTTATTATACTTCAAACATCTTGTATGGATTACATTTATAGCTGCTGTCGACTGGGAAAAGTATCAATATTCTTTGCAGTCCTATTCAAATTCTCCGATAAAAACTTAAATGAATCTTAAAGCACAGATAAATAATTTAAAATTATATTTCAGTGGTGCCACTTCAATACAATTTTGAATTGATAAGAAAGGCAAATTCTTACGGAAAATGATACTTCAAGGGCAAATTTTCTGATTTATTTTTGTGTAACAAAAATTAGGAGAAGGTATGTACCCTTGACAATCAGGAATGTCTGGTGATTTCTTCGTAAGCGTATTCCAATTCTGTGATACAAATCGGATTAATTTAAAACTGTAAATTAATCGAAAATCATGTTTCAGTGGTGGTATTTGAGCATATTTTTAAGGAGATGAGGGAAGGAATACTTTCTATAGAAAATAAAATTTCTATAAAAAATAATGTATGTGGAATATTTTCTGTTTTTTGTTTATTTTAATAACGTTTATGAGAAAGAATGTTATTTATGTTGACCAGAAAAAATATCTTCTAACTCTTCTCTGCCGTTATATTTAAATTCTTTCTTATAATTCGAGTTATTATGAAATCGAAAATCATTTTAAAACCATTATTCAATAGTTTTTCAAAAATTTATGTGGAAAGAAACTTGATGAGAGATTTTATGATTTTTTGAAGTTTGAATAAAAAGAATACTTGTTAAAAGAAATGACAATCTTTTAAGTGTCAGGATGCTGCTTAAGAATTTATATTTGCAGGTTGAAAAGCGTATCCATAATTAATATCATAATTAAGAAATTTTCTTTGTGTGTCTATCTATCTATCTATCTATCTATCTCTCTCTCTCTATATATATATATATATAGATATATATATACAAATATATGTATATATATATATATATATATATATATATATATATATATATATATAGAAAATAGAAAAATAGATAGCAGCGAATGTAGTTATCAAAAATCACTAAAATAAAAGCAACAATAATCGAATGTGTCAGAAACACATAGAACAATTTTAATATTTATTTAAATTTAAAAGAAAATATAAACAAATCTTTATTAAGATGAAAAATAAGTTTTATCATCTTAAATGAAATGGTAAATATATTCTTGCTGTAGAAAAAAATTCAAAATTTTTTCTTTTTACTCTTCTTATTTTTACATTTTTTATATTATCTCGTTTTATTTATTACTTCATTTTCTTCTTTTATTCATGATTCTGTGTTCTTTATATTTCCTTTTAATTCCATTCTTTTCGAAATCCTTTATTGCTACTTTTTTAGTATTGTAATGTTTGTCGATATTTGCATTTTTTTTTTAATATTTAAAATTGTTATATAAAATTTATAGGATAAGTGCATTATTTTAATTCTTGATTATAGTAAATGATCGTTTGTGATTATGTATTCATTTTTATAGTAAGCTACAGAATTCATTCAATGAAAATGCTTTTCAGTTAATCGTTAATGAGAAATATTGAATAAATTGAATGTTTCTTCTTTGAAGAATAGTTTACGTAATTCTTAAAGTTTATCAAAGATTTTTTTTGCAAACATTGTATATATTTTAAACAGAAAACAAATGCATTTCAATAACTGAAAAAGAAAAAAAAAAAAAAAATACCTTCCCATGCCGGGAATCGAACCCGGGCCGCCTGGGTGAAAGCCAGGAATCCTAACCACTAGACCACATGGGATATATTTCACGTTTTCAACGAATTTATTAAACAAATATTAAAGTAGATATACATTTTTACAAGTATTAATTAAATGTATGTATTTTGGGGTGTTTATTTATTTTATGTTATTAATAAACATTGTTCCTTCAAAACTCTAAATTGTGAATATATTTAATGCTACACACGTATGTAGATTTTAAATTCGCACACATCGTCTTGTTTTATACACAATTCTTAGATAATAAGAACGTGGTTGTAGCTTTATGGTCGCGCTTTTTTGTTCAAGAGTACTATAATTTCTCCGAATCTACACTTTAAAGTGCAAAGCACAGAATGCACTTAATGGAAATCGAATTCACGAACAGCTGAACCAAAAGTAAGACCGAAAATCATTCAATTGCCAGTTCGGCCAACAAGTGCCAGTTCGGCCAACAAGTATGGAAAAGGGTAATCAAATGTTTTAATGAGATGGAAAGATACTGAATAATTTCTATAGACATTATACACATTATTATAATAGGTATAGATGGTGAATAATCCTTTTGAAACATTTTTGAATTCTTCGGAGATTTATAAATTATCGTAAGGATTGGCGTAAATGTTATGTCATAGTTTCTATTTAATTAAGTAAATTCAATTCAATTAATAATAGGAAATATTAGGATATTTTAACAAAAAATTTAATCTGAATTATTCTCATTGTATTCTAATAAAAATACGTTGTTAAAACAAAATATTTTAAACTGTCCCTCAATGGAGTTTAAGTTTGGGCTGCCAAAATAAAATGTTTAATGTACTTAAATATTATCGATCTTTCTGACGTAATAAGAAATCCAGATTACTGGAAAAAAATGGTGAAATCAGTCAAAAAATTCATCAAATTCTAAAATGTGCCAAAAGGATTATTTGGCCTCTATGGTAATTTATATTTATAAAATAGAATATAAAAGAGTAAGAGAGAAATTAATTATGCAAACTCCTAGTACAATATTCAATCTTAGAAAACTTATTGTTTCTGCAAAAGTTTAATATCATTTTATATACAAATAAGCGTTAGAAAAAAAACTTAATAGAAAGTTAATTTAATTGTATTCATATTTATTAAATAAAAAGTAATTATTAAATAAAAGTTATTTTCTTATTTTGTCAGACTGGGCTGATGAGAGAAATCTGAGAGAAAACTGAAAAAAGGAGAAGGGTGTGCTGCACTCAAATATTAAATTAAAATTTATTTAATATTTGAGTTCAGCACACCCTCCTCCTTTTTTCAATTTTATTTTAATTTTTAATTGAATTATTTTAGCTTTTTATTAAACTAAAATTTTTTTATGCAGAATCCCTTTAAATGATCAATTTTTTATGAACATGTGCCTCATACTGGGTTTCAAGTTAAATGTTTTACTCAAATTTGCTAATTTTATTTAGTTTCGAATTATTAAATTCTTTATAAAATTAAAAAGAAATCAGGTGATTTTATAAACTTATTTGAGTGCTAAAATATGATTACAATATACGCCGTAGGTTAAAAAAAATTGAATTTCTTTTTTTTTTTTTTGAAAAATATCTATAAATCTGTCTCAAGAAAACTTTCAAGAGGTAGTGTAATCTTCAATAATAAACTTTTATTTATATTTGTTAAGGTTTTAGGCTGTGATTTTCTAGATTTGTAATGCTATTTATATTACCAACATATATTTATTATTTTCTTATTTAAAACTGCTAATATATAGCACAACCTTTTTCAATTAAAATTTTTAATTTATAAAATTAAAATACATCAATTAAGAAATTAAGAAAAAAATTAACATGTAAATAAAATATTTTGTTACAAAAATATGAGAAATCTGATATTATTTAATTATATTTAAAATGTAATATTAGAAACTACAAAATTTACTGCATTCTAACGAATATGAATCGTTGTAAAACCTAAGCAATTTATTGTTAAAATATTCATTTCTTATGGATTTAAAATAAGTAAATTTTACAAAATCTTGTATATTTTCTTAACAAAAATTATTTATTTTTCAAAATTACTAGATGTTTGGTAATAGGCGAATACTCCAAACCTATCAACTTTAATGTACCGTTTGGGGCTTACACTGCTATACGTTTATGTGATACACTGCTATACGTTTATGTGATATATATATATATATATATATATATATATATATATATATATATATATATATATATTTGTGTGTGTGTGTGTGTGTGTGTGTGTGTGTGTGTGTGTGCGTGTGTGTGTGTGTGCGTGTGTGTGTGCGTGTGTGTGTGTTATGAGAAAATTAATTTTAAGTTTATTTTCTCTAGTCTTAAAAAATAAAGCAGATTAAGAGTAGAAGATTATAAAAATTAATATTTATTTAAAATAAGCTAATACTTTACTCCTTTTGATCACAGTTCGTTGATTAAAAAAACATTTCCATTTTGTTGCCATGCAACATCACCTGCGCGCCGGCACCCGCATACATACGACCTGCTTGAATCTCATTTTGTGCAGATAACTCGTAATCGAGATCAGCTTGCATAATTAATCGCCCTAACAGCGTCGAGGGCACGTTGGGGTTATCTAATTACCTAGGTGGATGAATTATATCCGCCACCATTGCCAACACGGATGACAGGGCTCTTTCCTGCAAAAGAATAATCATTAGCCTCCGGATAAACTGTAACCGCTTCGATGAGCGCTTCATTATTGGAAAGCTATGCAGCTGAAGGAACGATGCAAAACTGAAATTTTTTCCTCTACAAAACCATCATACCCTTGAATTTGGTTTGAGAATAGACTGCAATTTGTAGAATGCCTATGCGTCTCCTTCCCAAATAAAAACTGCCTGAATTTTTGAATTTGTTTTTATTGTTAGCGGTAATTTTTGAATTGATTATTTGTGAAAATAAATGGTGAAAGACATCACTTTTATTTTAAATACGGAAAAATATCTTTTATGTGCATCAAATAATGTATAGGTTCAATATACAGAAACAAAATTAATGAATTTACAACTAAAAAAATGTACTCTTTCTATAATCTAATCATTAAAATATAAAAGTATTTTTCCCCTTAGTTATAATAATAAAAGGAAACCATGTAATAATTATAAAAAAAATGTGAATAAGATAAAAGTTCTAAATTTAAAAAAAGTATTTTTCTAAGCTCCTTTAATAATTTTTAATGAAAGAAAGAACACGTCCTTGCGCATGTGCAATTCGCTCTAAAGATAGCTTATCGTATTATTTACATCATCAAAAATTAACAATGCACTAAATCTTAGTATAAATCTATTACTCAGTACGCATGCGTTAGATTTTCCAAATACAACTGATTTTCCCGAAACCTCAAAGGAAAATAAATCTGAAAGCAAACGATTCCGTTTGGAGAGATCTTATTGGTTTAGAGCAGTCAGGTGACATCATGAGTCAAATAAAGAATTTTAGTTATGTTTTTGCAAATAACTTGAATGGATACCTCGCAACATGACGAACCACCTGCCAATCAAAACCTGCATATCTGCCCATTTTAAAGAAACGATCTTTTATCTGTTGTTTAGTTTCAGTTAGTCGCCGTTCCATGGTAACCGGTTTCTCTGACATATTCTTAGCCATCTCACAACAATGAAATCTCTGTAATCTTAATCTCAGTTTTTTATCAACTGTGGTTTCTTAAACTACTTCGGCGAAGAAAGTGATTGATTCTTTGTACAGCATAAATAGACATCCTATAGACATTGTATCCTGACACTGATTGGAATTCTGGGAAATTTGATGTGTAACTTCTTGAAACCATGTGGGATTCTTCTCGTTTGCCTTTCAAACTTGTTTTCGGAGGGTTTTAATGACTTCATGCCAACAACATAGTCTAAAATCAAAGAGAAATATTTATATTAATTAATTTCTTTGCATCTTGAACCTGTTTATCAAAATGATAAATCATTATTAGATTTATGTCATTTTTAATGAAAAAATAGAAACCAATTACAAAGAAATAAAAAAAAAAGAATTTAAAGAAATATTTACATTTTCACACTAAAATTCACTTGAAGAAAAAAGTCTAATTTCTAATGTATTAATCATCTTCGTTGTTGCAAAAAACAAAGAACATAAAGTTATAAGCTGTAAACATGAATTACGCAGCTTCTACATTTATCGCAAGATCTATAAACAATATTTTTTAGGAACAGATGTACGTCTGTCATCAGGAGTGTATGGATGTTTTCGAGGATTCTTCCTTTTTAATACATGTTCAACTGTCTTAAGTGTATTGTTAATTATTTGAAAATATTTGTGGTTCACATTTCTTAGATTTTTTTTTTTTTAGAAACTTCTAAAATGTTCTTAGTCTCTCAGAAACATTGTAGTTGCACAGCGCTTTTCAGAGCGGAATGTTCCGGGTTTGATACTATTCACTATCATGCAATATGAGATATATCTTGTGCTTTTCGCATGTTCTTCTGCCAGAGTGAGAACTTGAGAGTTTTCTGGGTTTCGTTAGGCATTAAAATGCCTTACAAGCAACCTTAGATCGATAGGGTATCAACGATGTGTTATTAAAATATTATGTTCTCAAAACTTTAATTTCTTTCATTTATATTTTAAAATCGTATAAGAAGTGAAGACTGAATAATCAATTTCTTTAAAATTCTTACTTTGGTTATTCCTTTGAAATTTTAGGATTTATTTTACTTTTTCTATGTTCTTGTCAATTCCGAAAAACACGGATTAAACTCAAATAAATATATACGTAAAATTCTGAAAATGTATTAAATGATTTCGTTTGGTGCAACTGACGAAAATCAGATTAGTCATTAATTAAATTCATATAAATGACCATAACAGTGAAAAGAAATGTTCGTGATAGACACATTCACGTCTACCTGAAAGACACCTGGTTCGATACCTAGCCCCGCAAAAGAATATTTTCCTGAGAAACTTAAGCAGGTTAAAAGTTCCGTAACATCCAATATGCCTATGATGGTGTGATGTGGTAGAACGAAAATAGCACCAGCACTCGTGTAGACCTCGTCGATTAATAATGGATTAAAACAAGTGGACGAATTTGTTTAGAAGCTTCGGTTAGCAGAAATAAGCTGATATTTTAATACCCACCACATAGTGATTGCCTTCTGAAAAGATTGTGTATAATATTCAAGGCTCTTAAAGGAGAAAACCAGGAAAACTCCCAAGCAAACGTATATACCAAAACCAAATCATTCATTTCCCGTTATTCAATAGCGATTAATATCACACTCAGTACCCCTTCACTCTGAAGAAAGCTCTTCTACTTCTAGACTACAGTGAGAACAGTTCACGTATACTGAAAAAAAAATTTTTTATTCGTATTTTATTCAAATATAACTTTTCTAAAAAACCACCCAGTAATAAATTGGCCATCTTTCAACATCATATCTCTCTAACGTCAACAAGAACCTCTTCATTAGCTAGTTGTTTTCAGAAAGAGTGAGCTCTCGGTTAATAATGCGGAAAAATAAACAGGGAAAAAAATGAAAACTCCCACCTGCCAAAAAATTGCACTATTAAGGTTCAATTGCTATTAAAATATACAGAAAACCATAAGCGTTTGGTGATTTTAAAAATAAAGAGGCCATTACGAGGTAATAACAATAATCATTCGACCAATGAAAAGAAAGGGAAACTGTAATGATAAATTAAAGAGCTATTTCACGTCATTGGTGTTGCAGAGGAAAATACATTAATAATGATTATTTTAAATATAATCACTTCTGCTACACGCGACATGTGTTCGATCCTATTCTTTGAATTAATAAACCCGATTCAATAGTTTCTTTCTTTTTATTTTTTCCTGTTCGGTTTTCGCTTGAAAACATAATTTTATTCCAATTAGGGTAACGAGAAGGAAAGGTTATGCAAAAGAAATGCAAATTCATTATGCAAGAGTACATAATAAAAAATTACGTTTTTGTATTTGCACGAGGTGTTATTAGGATTTATAATGTGAAGTGCGAAGAATAAGTTTTTGTTATATCATTAATGAATGTGTTATATCATCACTAATAACGTTAATGGATAGCGTACCACGTGTTCGCGTGCTTGATTGAGTTTGTGTTAAGTGAATTTAATTGAATTTCTTGCTCCAGTTATCTTTTTTATAGTAATAGATTTGGAAACAGTGGAATTTATTAATGTACTTGGGGCCTTTTTGTAATGAAGACCTCAGTCTGTAAAATGGAAAGTTATTGGTTCGATCAAGCCCCCCCCCACACACACACTGTTGATCGATAGGCGATGGATGTTGCATCTCTGCTGTCTACAGCCAGATATCTCTAAAATGTACTTAAGTTTTCCGGGTTTCCTCCCTTTTGATACGAGAATATGTCCTGCTTATATAAAAGTCTTACTGGGTTGGTAAATGCGCAGTGGATACATTAAGAATCTCCTACTTGAAAGAACTTCTTGATCTTAGGTGTTTTCAATGATGTATGAAAAAACGTATTTTCTTTCTTTTTTTGTGCACTTTTGAAGTAGCATAACACGTTAAATAGCCGTTTTCCAATAAACTGTATGATAATTAACAATAAATACGATGTTCAACGGAAAAAAAAAAACTTAATTATTTTTCAAGGAGAAATTTAAAATTAATGTGATATTTTGATAATTTGTTTCATAAAGAAGATTATATATTCCATTTCACACACACGTACCATAACAAATTAAAAACAGTAGATTTTAAGTTGTGTTACCTTAGAAATGGAAATGATGAGATAATTATACAGTTAGAAATCGATAATTGTGTGATAACTATGTACTAGGAATGGGTAATTGTGAGATAGATACCTGTTTAGAAATAGATAATTAGTTCTTAGAAAGGGTAATTATGAGATAAATTAGACGATTAGAATTGGATGATTATGAGATAATTATATGGTTAGAAATAAGTAATTATAAGATAATATTTGCTTAGAAATGCGTAGTTATGTGATAATTATATATTTAGAAAAGGGTTACTGTGAGATTGGTACATGACTAAAAATAGATACTTAAGACATAACTATATGTTTGATGGGTAGTTATGAGATAATTATATGATTAGAAATGGATAATTATGAGATAATACTACTGAAGAAAAATAATGGTTTGTTATGGCGATTCTTTGCAATAATGGATTAATATGACTAACATCTTAAATTATTCTGCATTCAACAACTGCCATGAAACCCAATTTCACTTATTATTTTTTTATATTTTAAATATGAATGTTTTATTATATTAAATTATAGTTTAGATCATTTTTTTGTATGGATTTTTTTTAAGGAAAAAAAAAATTAATTTACTTTTTGAGATATTGAATTATATTAAATAATTACTGTTATTTCTCTTGCTTATATCATTCTTTTGCAATTTAAAGTTTTATCCTATAACAACTTTAAGTGTTTTAAGCAATATATGCTTGAAACATTTAAAAGTTCATTTTAAACAATGTGTTATTACCATGTATATACATGTTCAAACACAATTATAAAGATAATAATTTACTTCCTACATTTATTATCTGTTTTTATAATTTAAGTATAATTATTAAAAATTGTATTTAAAATTTGATTTAGTAATCAAAGTTGGTCAACTAATATGCTTTTATTTTTGTAGCTAATTATATCCAATAATAATTTATTCAAATTTTTTTGCAGTCATATTAACTTATAACTTTATTTTTATATATAAATTCCATTTCTTTTTACCTTCTTAAAACTATCTTAAAATTATTGAACTTTCTTAAAATTATTAATATTAGATCAAATTAATTTCCAGATTATTTTTAAAATTCAAAGTCATTATGTAATTTACATTATTAAAAACGTAATTCTATGGCAATTCCTACTATCAATTCTATGCCAAACAATTTTCAAGTTATAATAGCATATAAGGAGTTAATTCAAGTTATAAAGAGGTGTCAAATTGTACTGTATAGCCCATTTCAAATGAATGATAATCTTAACAAAAATGATTTCAGGTTTTAGTTGATTGCTTTTTGAAATTTTAGATCTTGAATATTTGCTTTTTGAATTTTTATGTTTTGAATACCTGCTTTCTAAACTTGCATGTCTTGACCATTTATTTCTACATCTTTGAATCATTTGCTTCTACATCTTCGGTACATTTACTACATATCTTTAACACATTTACTACATTTACTTCTACATCTTTGAACTATTTACTACTACATCTTTGGCACATTTATTGCTACATTTTTGGCACGTATAATATTACATCTTTAGCACATTTACTACAACATCTTTAGCACATTTACTACAACATCTTTAGCACATTTACTACAACATCTTTAGCACATTTACTACAACATCTTTAGCACATTTACTACAACATCTTTAGCACATTTACTACAACATCTTTAGCACATTTACTACAACATCTTTAGCACATTTACTACATTTACTTCTATATCTCTGAACTATTTACTACTACATCTTTGGCTCATTTATTGCTACATTTTCGGCACATATACTATTACATCTTTGGCACATTTCCTACAACATATTTAGCACATTTACTACAACATCTTTAGCACATTTATGACAACATCTTTAGCAAACTTACTACATTTACTACTACATCTTTGAACTATTTACTACTACATCTTTGGCACATTTATTGCTACATTTTTGGCACGTATAATATTGCATCTTTAGCACATTTACTACAACATCTTTAGCACATTTACTACAACATCTTTAGCACATTTACTACAACATATTTAGCACATTTACTACAACATCTTTAGCACATTTACTACAACATCTTTAGCACATTTACTACAACATCTTTAGCACATTTACTACAACATCTTTAGCACATTTACTACAACATCTTTAGCACATTTACTACAACATCTTTAGCACATTTACTACATTTACTTCTACATCTCTGAACTATTTACTACTACATCTTTAGCTCATTTATTGCTACATTTTTGACACATATACTATTACATCTTTGGCACATTTCCTACAACATCTTTAGCACATTTCCTACAACATCTTTAGCACATTTCCTACAACATCTTTGAACTATTTACTATTACATCTTTGGCACATTTACTACTACATCTTTGAACTATATACTACTACATTTTTGGCACATTTATTGCTACATTTTTGGCACATTTATTGCTACATTTTTGGCACGTATAATATTACATCTTTTTCACATTTACTGCAACATCTTTGGCACATTTACTACATTTACTTCTACATCTTTGAATTATTTACTACTACATCTTTGGCTCATTTATTGCTACATTTTTGGCACATTTCCTACAACATCTTTAGCACATTTACTACAACATCTTTAGCACATTTACTACAACATCTTTAGCCAACTTACTACATTTACTACTACAACTTTGAACTATTTACTACTACATCTTTGGCACATTTATTGCTACATTTTTGGCACGTATAATATTACATCTTTAGCACATTTACTACAACATCTTTAGCACATTTACGACAACATCTTTAGCAAACTTACTACATTTACTACTACATCTTTCAACTATTTACTACTACATCTTTGGCTCATTTATTGCTACATTTTTGGCACATATACTATTACATCTTTGGCACATTTCCTACAACATCTTTAGCACATTTACTACAACATCTTTAGCACATTAACTACAACATCTTTAGCACATTAACTACAACATCTTTAGCACATTTATGACAACATCTTTAGCAAACTTACTACATTTACTACTACATCTTTGGCACATTTATTGCTACATTTTTGGCACGTATAATATTACATCTTTTTCACATTTACTACAACATCTTTAGCACATTTACTACATTAACCTCTACATCTTTGAACTATTTACTGCTACATCTTTGGTACGTTTACTTCATTTACATCTCTTTCATGTTTAGTACATTTACATCCATTCAATGTTTACATCATTTACACCTTTTCCATGTTTACTTTTGTTTATTCTTTTGCCAATTTTCTGTCAAATATTTTGTAAGTTATTTGTTTAATATTACAAAAAGTAATTTAAAATATTTGTTTTTATTGCTTACAGTGTATGTTTTTTTACTTTCAGTAAGTGTCCGGGTGCAGAGTGTGAAAATTTCCTCAACTAAAAGTGATGGAATGTCTTATAACTTGGCTAAGAAATGCTCCTTATCAAAAAGGTGGAAATAAAAAATTTTTTTTAATTTTAAATTTTTAAGCAAATTATGTTAATTTATTTTTGAATTTAAATAAAATTTATATAGATGTTGTCTTGAATACCATCACAAATAATAATAAAGTATATTACCTGACATAATAAATAAATGTTTAATGTAACAAAATTCAATTTTAAATAATATGTATTTTTTGTGTGTGTGTTTTAAAATATTTCCATAAAATAAACTACTATTCGTGCTTAACTACTTATAAGCTTAAATTACTATTCTTGAAAAGTGAGATGGGTTTCATCCTTTTTCTGGCTGATTTATGGCCAAATGTTCATTGGTAAATAAAATTGTTTCTAATACTGAAAAGTATATTTCAGATATTAACCGTCTCTTTAGGGAAAGTTAATGGAAATATAAGATTCAAATTATATTTGTTGTTAGAGACATACATAATGTGGAGAAGAGATTTTCTGTTTTGTATAGGAAATATGCTGTATAATGATCGTCTATCGTCCACTTCATAATATACCGAGGATTTTTACCTTATGCAGTACTAGAGTCGGAAGTGATGGCTTTTTATATAGAAGGGCACCCTCACTGGGTTGCTGGAACTCTTTAGGTTAAAGACATGTCCACGTTCCTCTGTGACATCCAAAGTCTTTCCGCTGACGTAACGTGGATGTCGAGAGGAAGGTGTCAGCTCAGATGTCACCTCGTCACCTGACCGTGATTCAAAATGATGAGGAACTTATCGCTAGGCGAGTGTTCCAAAGCCATTAATCATAAGATGCACTCCGTGGCTTGCCTGTACAGTTATGTACATAAAAAGGGGCACCCAATAATTAAAAATGCCGTTTAGTCATCGTCATCAAAAGAGAGTCATCGTAATTTAAAAGCAGGGACCAAGCAGAAAACTTGGCCTGTCACCCCAGAGTTATCATTTCACATGGAGGACAATGCAAGTATGACATATTTAACGTGTCCTAGAATTCATTAGCGAACACAACATATCGTTGATTAGTTCGGGATTTGAACACACTACCTTCCGATAACGAGAACGAATGCCCTAACTAAGGAAATGCTTTTATAGTGAAATAACTGAATAAAAGTATTTGTAGAACTTTCTTCTATGTGCGTATCAAAATGAAGCTAAAAATGCAGAATAGTATTGTATAAAATATGAGATTTTAGGAAAGATATCGCATGATTTATTTAAAATGAACCTTAAAGGAAAATTTTCTTGGTTTCTTTGAAATCTGCATTATTAGCAAGCCAAGTGAAACGATTTTCGCGTGTTAAGGCTTCCAGTGGGGAATGAGTACTTGGCTTTCGAGAAAAAAAATCGCGATGTAGAAAATTTACCATTTGCCAAGTTTTGTTCAACGAAATCAGGTCTCACATCTAGAAAAACCAAAAGAAAATCGCATGGGGGTGCACAAAGCTCAAAAACTCCTTTTAATTACAAATCCATTAAACACTTAAATTGAGACTCCTTTCATCCCGATTCTAAATCATTTTTGATCTGTAGCGTGATAGAAAAATCAAAAACACATTCGCGAATGTGGACAAAAGCAATAATTTTCATGAATATTTAAAAAAGAAATTACTTTCATAAGAAATTTCACGGGAGTGGATACAAAAGGAGGGAGAATATGATGCCATACATATTTTTCGTAATTTTAGCGGTTACAAGCAAATGAGAGTTTTAAAAGGGACCACATGCCTCTATTCTTGAAGTAGCCAGAGTCCTCTGCATCATTGGAAAAGCAGCTTTACAGTGAGTTTCTATTAGCACTCGCTATGATTTAAGGGCATTATAAACATTATAGTCAAATTTGGGAATGAAGCATAACCTATATTTTAAGGTAGAGCCAGATACAATAATTCCCTTTATAACACAGCATTCTGGTTCCTCGCTACAAAAAAACGCTTTGTACGAGCATTCTCGTAAAACGCGCTAGTATGATCTCATATAACGCGCTATGTACAAATCATTCGCGTTTAACTTTTCTCGTTAAAGGGGTTTAAATCGAATACTAGGCAAAAACTATGTTATCAACGAAATGTGTGCGTTTTATTAAAATCAAATTGAGAATATTTTAAATAAAAGAAGCTCTTTACAAATGTAACTAAAAAAACAGTTCATTTCAAATAAATCCAATAATTCCAATAAACAGTTTTATTACCTATTTATTCGCTGTAGGAGCCATCTGAAATAACGTTCCACCGATATCTTTTATTTTAACAGAATATTCAAAGGTCAATAATACGATTTAATTTAATTTTATAAGAACACAACTGTGACACACTGGGCAAAAGTACGCGAACTGGATTGTGAACTGCACAAATCATCATGAATTTCTCAGTACAGAAATATAAGGTGGGGAATGAATGCGTTATTTGGGGAAAAACACCTGTTATATACGAGGCAAGTGAAATCGGTAATATGCAAACGCGTTATAAGAGTATCGTGTTATAGGAGGGAATACTAACATTCCAATACAAGTTTCATTCCATCTCGCTCAGAGTGCCTCACTGTGGATAGGGAGGTCCTGGGTTCAAATCCCAGATCGCGGGCATGGATGTACTTTCTCTCTCTGTTTATCCTGTCTTTGTCCTTTCTTTGTATGTATGGGTTGTGAATGGTTGCCTACCGTATAAGCGGGTCCCTATGGCATGTACGTACTGAGGAAGTCGGACTCCATACCAAAATATGGCTCAGTTGGAAAAGTGGAGTATCGCACCTTATTTTGTCAGCCCAGTTGGCACAAGACAACAGCAACAACATTCCATCTCACGTGAAGCCACTTTCAATTCAATTTCTGTCAAAAATTCAGCCGGATGCATCGATTAAAGATTATATTTATATAGATAAACATTGTATATATATATATATATATATATATATATATATATATATATATATATATATATATATATATATATATATATATACCAATAATGTGTAACACAAGCTTATAAAAATAGTTCATATTTTGAAAATTTTCATTTTTACATCTTTAATTACAAAAGTACAGATTGTCTCTTTACTTTCCTAAAATATCCTCTGTTTCCTTATAAGAATGCCTTTGAAATCAGTGAATGCCTCGGCATGTTTTCTTTGAAATCTCACTTATTGTGTGCACAGTATACTCTAAGAAAGCAACAAAAAGACCAGCGCCTTATCCTCTCCCTCACCGTTGAACGCCTTTTTTTCGACATCTTTTATAAGAACTCCAGGCCATTTCTCATTCAACACCAGTTTCTTTTTATTTTTGTATGAAGTTCTAGGGGGTCGAGCACAGTCGAACAGTCCAGCTTAGATTTTAAGAAGGTAAAAAGCTTCTTTGTAGCTTGTTTTACTAAAGGTTGAGGTTTTTCATATTCCCACAATGTCTGGTTCTTCATCGAAGGTCGATTTTGATCAGGTCGTACTTATGTACTGGAAAAGCATTACTTATTGAGAATTTAAATAATTAAAGGCTATAATCATTTATTATTTATAACTTTAATAATTTATTAAATATTATAATTATTAATTAGTGTTAAATGAGAGTAAACAGGATAAATTACTCTTTTAATATCGCCTAAACTACAGTTTAACAGCCTGAAATTATTATAAGACTATGTACACCCGCTCAGTAGAGAGGGTCTGTTCTAAGATAGTGGACCACAAGTGTCGCCAAAGATAAAAAGTAGAAAATTCTCAACCACACAACACGACAGACATGCTTTTACAAAAATAGAAGTGTAAACACCCATGCGGTGGAATCGATTTCAGAGCTTTCCATGCCAAAGAACTAAAGGCTATTAATCATCTCATCACATGACCACTGAACAATTGAACCCAATTCTTTTTCCTCCCTCCAGGGGTAGCACTGCAGTCCTGGGTGGCCCCTGGCTTTCTCAAGAATTTCTCTGCTGGCCTTTTTATATTTGGCCATGGTTTTCAACTGAGAACTTTTAAAATGGTAGGCTCCCTTTCTGAGCTGTCAGCCCACATAAGATTGAGTCGGTTCATATTTCTTGTTTGTATAAGGCCTGAACAAAAATACTTTCAAGGGTGACAATTCCTAATTTTTTTTTTATTCAAACAAGCATTTAATATAAATAAATCAGTGTACAAGATATTGTCTCAAACACGCTGAAAAATTGAAGTTGTAGGAGAAGCGACCTAGGGAACTCCTGAATTTTATTTGCACAATACATTATAGAAATACCATTTACTGAAAATTTTGATTTACCAGCATTGTTTATCATTTTAAACACATTACCATTATATATTATAATAGGGATTTTTCTGATAATTGAAAACATCGTGTTCACAATGAATAAAAATTGAACCTAAAAAACTGTCGAACGAACGTCAAACTGATAACCATTCACCAGCAAAATCGATGTGATTACTTGAGAGTTTCATCATATGAATTTTAACATGTGAATAGCTGTTGTCAAAGCATGAAAAAAATGCAAGAAATAGCTAGAATGTTGTCAACCGTGTGTTTCAACATGTCAATTATGTTTATTTATTTATTTTTTAGATTAAGTATATATATATATATATATATATATATATATATATATATATATATATATATATATATATATATATATATATATATATATATATATATATATATTATATTGTAGATGTAGGGAATCATATTATTACTTTTAAAAAATGCTTTTCCATTTAATTTTTTTAAAAACTTTCTTTGATTTTACTGAGAAATATTCCGTTACTGTACCAAGTTTCGCAACTGTGACTATAAATGTATTATTTCATATCAAATTGGCAGCAGAATGATCACGCTCTAGCCTCCAGTTCAGAAGTTTGTGAGTTCGATTCATGTTTTAGGTATTGTTGCCAAATGGCGCAGCTGTGTGTGTGAAAGCCATATGATTCAGTAGAATGTCACCACAATATCATATATAATATAATATATATATATATATATATATATATATATTAAGTTTTCATTTTGTGTGATGATATTATTCAATTAAAATCTTTGTTAAATTATCATTTTTAAAATATGGTTTCAAAACACTAAAGTTGGACAATTGGTGCTTGATTTAATAATGCATTTAATTTTAGAATGATGTTAAGGAAAAATTCCCCGTAATTCATTTATTTTTGCTTAATTTTTAGATTTCACTGCGTTGTAAATTATTAGAAAGTTCTGTAGATTTTTGGAATAAGACAAATCCCAATTTTTTCATAACGTCAGTAGACTTTATTAAATCACATAATTATCATTATTATTAATGACTTCTTGCCAGCGTAAGGGCAAATTATATTCCCCATTTTTGAAAAAGGTTTAATCTTTTTATGCAAAAAATTGAAGCAGTGTTTGATTGGTATCTTCTTCATGTTTGAATTTTTCGCCCGTCAAAAAATTCTGTAAGGACAAAAACAAGCGATAGTTAGGGTGTGATAAGCCAGGAAAATATGGTGTATGGGATAAAATTTCCCATCCTATTTCAGCAATTTTTTTGTCGAATTTTTTTCTTGGTCTCTTTCTTGGAATATCGCTGGCTTTTTTTCTTGGACTGCTTCTTTTAAATTATTCAGTTGCAGACAATACTTTTCCGAACTGAGCTTTTCTTTCAATTTTTAATGTTCATAATTCATTGGTGCTCAATGTCCCATTCGCTTATTCAAAGTCAAATTTGCTTTAGATTTGGAAGGGCTGTGTTTTCCATACAATGTGCCCTTTTCCTTACGATGTTTTCCTAGGTAGCTCACTTTTCATTCCCAGTTATTATCCGGTTCAGGAAGTTCTCGATCTTGTTCCGAACAAGCAGAGATGTGCATGTGATGATTCGATTATCAAAATCCATCTGACTTAATTCATGTGGTACCCATTTTGAATATTTCTACATCAATCCTATCTTTCGAATAGGGTCCGAACTGAGTTGAATTTAACTTTCTGGGATCTCCTGTGTTGTCAGGAAAAGATCTTGTCTAACAGGATTTTAACAATTTCGTCATCGATTAATGAAAAAAACTTTTCAGTAGACTTAACACTTATATTTTCTAATAATATTTGTAATTTATTTAAATGTACTCAGCATTTAGAATTTTTTTTCAGTTGCAAAATGTAAACTTAATAATTCAGTATATTTAAAAAGAAATTTTAAAAAAAAAGTTTGCTTAGCATATTTCACATTATACTTACAACTATTCTTAAGAAATCTTCTAAAATAATTTTTTATTTGTTACTGACAGTTAGAAAATTAAACGAAATATGTAAAATTAAATGTGATGTTCATTTGATCACAATTTTTAAATAATATCAGTTTTATTTTCCATAATTACGAGTATTTTTTAAAATTAATTTGTGAGTTATGATTTAAAACTATTCAAACTAAATTTGAGTAATTTAAACTACTGGTATGATCTATAATTATAACGTCATTTTGTTTTAATTTTTCTTATGAGTAAAATTAAAGAGTAATTTATGAAAAAATTAAATTTATAAGGCAAAATTATACAGTTAAAAATCTGTATTATTTACTATTTATTTCATTTTCTAAAATTCTAAAAACAGTGTCTAAGACTGAATTCTTTTTTCTTAATTTGTGGAAATTAAATACTGTCTTAGAGTTGGATAGATTATCCTAAGGTAGAGTAATCCACCTGAGGTACTTTAATTCACTATTTTAGGGACGACAAAATAGTCCTAGTTTGGTAAAAAACCAATAAAATATATTGTAAAATCATCTTAATGCATTTTTATAGATACCCATAAGGTCCTTGTGTTAGCTTTATTATTCAGCAAAAGTTGCAGCAGTTAAAATTATTATCATAAAAGCAAATATTACGTATTTTTCCTTTAATCTTTATATTTTAATTATATTTAATTATATTTTAATTATTTTAATATTTTATAACAATTAAGATCATAAATGTTTAGATTGTTTGTTTGACCAATGAAATCGTTTTGATTAATTTATAATTATCGAAAGCTGCATTGTATTGGTCACAAGACGATAAGACAGAAACTTTTAGATTACGTCAGAAAGATTCTTGTCTGACCATAGAATCGTCTGTTTAGATTAACAAGAGGAGGTCTAAAAACGTAACAAATTTTTCTTAGACTGCTTTCAGGCGATTCTTAGAAAAAGAAGGGGGCGCCAATCATATCATACAATTGCACAAAAGCGTTCAGAACTTCATTCTTTTACTGGAATGTGTAAGTCGTTGAAATTGGGATTCCAAAGAATGACTCACGCGGTCCTGAGGTTTTGGTACAAAAACGATTTTTATGAAACAATTTGTTCACTGTTTAAAATAAATATTTTAGGACATATTGAATATATCATACCTGAGTTAAATTTTTTCTTCTTCTAAAAACAGGATAATCTAAGTTTTATGAGTTATTTTAAAAAATCAAAATAGGCATGATATTTTTGAAAACATTGTTACAATAAGAAGAGTCCTAATGCATTCAATCAATTTTCTAAATTGTAAAGTCATATTTAGTTTATATAAAGGAATTATATTTAATTATTCGACTGTGATACTGGCTGCACGTTATAATTATAACATCTGTTTAGAATGTTTTATGATAAAGAAATAAAATAATTTATTTCAGTGCAAAATCTTAAGATTATGATTTAATTTTCGTTTTAAATTTTACTTTACTATTTTTAAATTTTTGAAAATTTGTTTTTGTTCCTTTGTTTTCAGCTGATAGTGTTGCAGACAAGTAGAGGCTTTAGTTTATTATTTTAATAAAAAGCAGCAATGCATTAAAAGATAAAAAAACAAAATATTTTTACTTAAAATTATCGATGCTCTTTAAATTATTTTTAATATTATTATAAATATTATAAAAATACATTTTTATGATATAATATATATATATATATATATATATATATATATATATATATATATATATATATATAATAACTTAAAGTTAAAATACAGTTCTACATTTCTAGTAAAATAATATAATACATAATTTCTGATGTAATGAAACTTTACAATAAATATATATTATAATTTATTATAATTATAATGTATTGCAAAATAAAAGTTATTTTGATTATAATAATTTTTATCATTGTAAAAATATATTCTTATAATACACATTTTACAAGGGTCTACTGCCTGTATATATATATATATATATTAGAATTTAAAGATGAAAATGTAACGAGGAAAATGTGGAAAAAATAAATTTAAAACAATGCATGCAAATTTAAAAGATAAAAAAAGTATGAAATACCTTATTAAATAAAGTATCTCATTACTAAATGTTACTCATTTAACTTGCCATATGGTTACAAAGGGAAAAAATGAAATAAAATTAAATATTACGTGAAGAAGTAATTAATATGGGAAGCAACAACCAGGAAAACTTAAAATAGTCGTTTAGTTAAGCTAATTTAAACTAATTTTAGAAGTAATTTCTGAATACTAATTTCATTAGTCATTTGTATTTTATTAGTTTATGTAAATTACACACCAAAAACAACTTTAACTAAGCCGTCAAAGAGATAAGAGAAAATTAACCCCAATTTCCTTTCAGAAGCAGCAACCTCTGCAATCTTTAACAACCAGCTTTCCTAGTTACTGAACTTCGTGATGAATGTCAAAACGCTTACTTTGTCTCCACTTAACGCCAGCATAGTTTGAGAAAACAAAAAAAGCACACTTATTGAAATTTAATACTTCATTTTATGGTTATACAAAATCATTTATATAGAGTTTGCACAAATTAATACAAATATAATATCTTCTTCCTGAAAAATAAAATCATTAACCAATTTTTGTCGGCAGCAAAATTGAAAGTGGCTCAACAGAAATGAATGAATTTTATATCAGAATATTGCTCACTGATTTGTTTAAAATATACACTATATTTATTTCGAAATTTTGATTACATTGTTTGCGACTAGTTTAAAATATACACTCTATTTTATTTTGAAATTTCAATTACAATATTTTCAACTAATTTGAACGTTGTTATGAAACTTAGCTCATTCATAAACACATCGCATTTTCCTCTCATCATAAATTCTTATAATGTAAATTGTTCAAAAGGTAACATTATGGGCATTTTATATTATTGAATAATTACTGCCTTTGCCCTTAGCAGCAAACGTATTTCTGCCTTTTCCAGTGCATCGCCGATCGGAAATACACTGGAATTCAAATGAAGAGAATCTCGACTTCAATATTAAATATTTTGTAACTAAAGAAAAATTTAAATATTGTTTAAGTTGCAAGTTATTATATATATGCTAGTTATTAGTTTTCCTTTGTATTACGAGTTATTATGTTATGATTCGTAATAACTTGTTATTAGCAATCATTTAGTTACGAGTATAGATTAGTTAAAATCAAGTAAAATGATTATAAAATCATTCACTTGTTTTTAGCTAATCTGTACTCGAAATCTCTTTTTTAGTGTATATATATTACATAAATTCGATATTATATTACCTAACAAGATATGTTAGATTTCATTGCTGTTATAATACTTTTTTTAATATCCCGAAAGATTTTATAGCATGTATCACTATCACTATGGTAGGGGTAATATATATATTTACGATTTTTAATTTTTAATTACTTTAGTATTTGGAAACATGAATGTACATGAAACTAATTTTATATAGTTAAGGATATTTAATTTTTAATATTAATAGTTAAGGAATTTATATTTAATAGTTAAGGATATTTAATACTTAATTTCTACCAATTGTAAAATTCTAAATATCATTTATAATAAATGTTATACGGGGCCAAATACTATTTGTATATATATATATATATATATATATATATATATATATATATATATATATATATATATATATATATATATATATATATATATATATATATATATATATCAAGAATCATTTGTATATTTTGTTTGTATTTGCAAATACTTTTAATAAAAGCCATTTATTACGCTAAAAATGTGCTGGCAACTAAAAAGGTGTGGTCATTCCTCTGCTGCTAGCAACAGTTGAACTGTTCGATTCTGACCTTAGGCTTTGGACATAAATGTAAAATAAGATTGCATAACCAATTTTTCTGTATAAAACTCTCATACATCAAGTTTGTGTGTATTTCTTACTATTGGTTTTTCTACTTGATCTAATATAAATAAATTTACACTCTTTGAATGATATAAATTAAATTGGTCAAATTCAAAACCAAATTTACTTGATAACTAGAAAAGATGATATTGAACTACTTCATTTGATTCCCTATTTTTCGCAAGCACTTTTTGTATTTTTTAAATTGTTAATTTCTTATAACTGTTCTCTCTAATTATTCACTTCTTTCTATTAACACAATTTAATTCTTTTCTAATATACTGTCACAATAGAATGTACTGTTTTGAATATATTCTCTTTCGTTTGAACATTTTTTTTATCTATCATTCAATTCTTACTATTAGTTCCCAATCTCTTTATATATATCTTTCTCAGATTTTCAATTGTTAATAAAGTACTTTTTATATATTCACTCAAGATCAAATACATTTTTTGAAACTTGTAGTGGATGACACTTGATGTTAATACAGTTTTTTTAAAATATTAATTCACTAAAAATTTAATTAATTCATTTTATTTTCATATAGTAGAAAAAATTATATTTTTCTTTATTGACCTAAATAGGAATTGGCTGTAAATTTATTTACACTTTAAATTTTTCTTTATTAGCCTAAGCAGGAGAGAGAGAGAGAGAGAATTGACTTAAAAAAGTTTTTTTATATTACTTATTTTTGTATTCATATGACTTTAAGCTGCAATGCAATTTGTATACGGGTTTTATAGGTGCATTAGAAGGAATTTTATAGGAGTTTCACTTTGCCAGATAAAATTTGATCAGATAAAAATATAAAATAAAATTTATAAATTATTACCTTAAAAAACTATAAGTTAGTATAGAAATTGAATACACAAATTAATTGGAATCTGAGTAAATTGTAAAAACTTTCAGTAGTTGTCTCCATATAATGGATCTGCTTTTGGAAGCAATACTGTAAATAGAGCGAAAAACAAATGAATTGGTAAATGATAAGTTTTCAGGGCAGGAATATAATAATAATAATGCAAATGGAACTGGTAAAAAATGCCCAAATTGAAGTTTTGTTCGGGTCACTTGATGTCTCTAGAAGAGGTACCTCTGAAAATTGGAAGAAGTGACAACTGTATGTTGCCACTCCTTTTTAATCGATATAAAAATATATAAATATATAATTCTTTCGTTGTGTGGAACATGATTGAAGCAACCCTTTCCTACCTTATTACAGACCTATAGGAACTGATTTGGCATCTTCCTCCAACTGCAACAACATTTTAAAAAAGAACAATCGGTTTATCTTGTATAAAAATAGTAAGATTCCTACGTATTATCTCGTCTATCATTTTAGCCAAAATGAAAGTTTCACCAAATGAACGATTTAACATGAAAAATTTCGCCTTCTGTAATATGGTTTTGAGTAATATCAATCTGCAAGTCAAATTTTTTTCATGTGATGGAATAAAACTAAGTAATTAATTATTCAATGATGTTTTAAATTTATTAATCATAAATTTTCAGCCAATTAAGTTTCAAATTTACCATTAACAAATTTAAGTTTTATATAAGTTAGAAAAATGAAATATAAATCTTTAATTTATGAAATAGTTTCGGCGGCATCGTTTCTAAAGTGGAACATTTGGCGACATTGTTTTCTTCGTTATGAGGGTCCAAGAGATAATGCGCTAAAATAATAAAGTATGAGACACATAAGGCTAACTTTTATCAAACACTACAGTTGGTGTTAGACTGAATTTATCCCTAACAAATAATTTATGTAATAAAATTTCTTATAATGGCAACAGAATTAAATATACAAAATTAAAATGAACGTTTCGTTTTAAATAATCGATATCAGCCATTTTTGTACCCACAACATTTAAAACTTTTTTTTTTTTTTTAGTTCAGAAAGGCGAAAAAAATTATGTAAAATATTCATTCTATTTATGATACATTTTTGGAAAAAAAAAAGCATAATAATAAAAATGCCCCGCGAAATTATTTCATAAATTAAAGATTTATATCTCACTTTTCTAACTTATGTAAATCTTAAATTTATTAATGGTAAATTTGAAACTTAATTGGCTGAAAATTTATGATTAATAAATTTAAAACATCATTGAATATGTAATACTTACAGAAATATTTGTTAGCATTTTTAATTTTTATTTATTTATTTTTTGAAAGAGCACATGAAATTTTCTCGCCAAATAAGACCAATCAAATTCAAAATATTTGATACGAGGTATGAACATACAAGTAATCTGCATTGATTAAAAAGAAACTCTATAATCAATCAACTATGACGATATAAATACTACGATACTAATATAGCGTCTATTAAAAATTCAGATTACATTAGAACTACAGCAATTAAACAAGAATAATATAAAAAAAAAAGCGAAGCCTCGCCAAATTAGCTCTGATGTCCTAACAATGTAGGAAATATTTTCATGGGGACAAGAAATGAAGGCAGTCCTAAAAACAACATTTTTCTCTTCCAGAGCCTCTTGTTCCTTTGAATGTAAGAAGAAAACTGTTATCTACCCTTTTTATCTAACCAAAATAGAGAAAAATAGTAAAAATCCGTAAGATAATGTAAAGTGGACTCTTCCTCTGAGATCCTGTGTGGTGATAAGGCAAAGATTATACTTGTCGAAATTTCATTACCCCCAAAGAAAGGTTTTTATGGGCAACATCCCCTTCCTTAACACTAGAAGCAGAACAGATAACACTGATTAGGCTTCTGCACTAGAACTTTTGCATTTAAGCCGCTTGAAGAAGGGAATAAATGTAGGCCAATATATTTTATTAAGTATCTGTTGGTGGGAAATATTTCTTTTCTAAGCAGCTACAATTGCTTATATTCCAATGGAAAGAATTGATAGCAAATTCTCACAAAGCAAACTTTTTTTCTGTGTGCTCTGTTTCTAGACTTTTGGATTTTGCTACTAAAATTTTTGGAGGATTGTAGATTACAAATAAAGTCATTATTTGACCCCGCATTTAATCTATGGAAACCCATGATATCCAGCTTTGCAATAGAACTGAATAATTAGAGTTCTGATTTTAGTAGATGTCTTAATCGAATCCCGCCTCAAGTATGGAGATTTGAAACTGTAGTATTTGTATTTCACTTTATGCTGTAGAAACTTATCTAATTAGGTTTGAGTGCAAAGCTTAAATGTAGAGCAACAAATCAAATTCAATTCATTAAAATTCATATCTATATAAACATTTCAGGAATTAGACTTCTGTTCTAGATTGCATCTGAAATGGTTATCTAAAATTCAAT
Source organism: Latrodectus elegans (assembly GCA_030067965.1). Taxonomy (NCBI): domain Eukaryota; kingdom Metazoa; phylum Arthropoda; class Arachnida; order Araneae; family Theridiidae; genus Latrodectus; species Latrodectus elegans. Next base: position 84,497,770 of record CM057816.1, read on the forward strand.
TTGAAATTAGTCTTTTTATTGGTTTGTATCAAATACAATGTTTCGAAAACTTATTTAAAAAACTAACGTTTTTTGAACAACTCATGATGATGTTTCTAGAATATTATATTATAGATGTTATGACCTAAGCGTACGAGATTCTAGATGCACGGTCTGTTTCTGGAAAAATAGATTCTTCCCTATTTTAGTTTAATTTATCTTATAAGTTGCCTCTAAAACTGCTTACGGAAAAAATATTTTCCAGTTTATTAAGTAATAATTTTTATATACACAGTAAGAAGCACAAATTTAATATGCATATGTTATCCAAAAAATGTTAAAGTACTAGAATTTTTAAATATATAAGTGAAACGCATAGGGTGAGCTTTGACCTAAGCCTTCGGGAGTACATTATAAAGGGGAAAAAAGGGGGAAATGAATAATGCAAAATTACAGATAAAATCTGACAAACACCCTAATACAATAATAAACAATTTAATCGTGTTTTAGAAAAACAATTTAATGTTAAGTTTTAAATGAATATTTACTTTGTGTTGAACAAATAATGATATTATTATCAGAGGTACGGAAAATATTTGAACATATATAAACATTGTATCTGAGTATTATATGTGCAAAATTAAACTCTATAAGAAGATCCAACTCATAACAATCTAAACTTAGTATTAATCATTTATACTGAAGGAATCATATATACTACATGTATGCATATGCACATACATTGCATGGACACACACACACACATATATACAATGGTGCCAAAATTGTGGACACTTTTGGAAATTTTTATGTTTTTGAAATTTATATGCTTATAGAAAGCGTTTCGTTTCACAAAATGCTAACTTATATACATCATTTTAAAGAGAATTTATTACTGAATTCAATACAAAACACAAAATTCAATTATTTTCAATACAAAAGAAGTTAAACGATAATAGTTATCGATATACATTAGATAGTGATGATTGCAGTGAGTTATCAGTACTTAGTAGAGTACCCTTTATTTTTGATTACAGCTTCACATCGACGTTTCATTGAGCTGACAACAGTTTTAAGCTCTTCTTTCGTTATTTATCACATGATGGCAGGAAACAATTATAGACTCAATTAGTACCCTTTTATTTGATGGGCGCCTCATTCGGACAAGAGTTTTCAAGCAGTGCCACAAATTTTCGATAGGATTGAGGTCAGAACTGCTTCCTGGCCATGATAACAATTTAATGCTCTTTGTACGAAACCACTCTTTCGATATTTTGGCCGTGTTGCAAGTAGCAGAATCCTGTTGAAAAATTAACGAAGCATTGTTGGGAAAGAGATCTCTGATGGAAGGTAGAAGTTTTGATTCTAGAACAGTGTCAATGTATTTTCTGCCATTCAGTGTCCCATCGATGACATGAAAGCGACCAATACCATCTGCTGACATGTATGAACAAATTATAACACTAACTGGGTTTTTCACAGTTGCTTGAATGCAGTCAAGATGTAGCTCTTCTCCTATTCTACGTCTTACATATTTTCGCCCATCACTACCGAATAACGATAGCTTAGTTTATCACTCCATACAACTTGTGACCACTGATCATGTGTCCAATTAATGTTCTCCTTCGCTCATTGTACTCTTTTCTTTTTTTTTCCCCCCCGTTGCTGAAAATTTAGATAAGGCTTTTTCCGTAGAATTCTACCTCTCAGTCCAACATCTGTTAATCTTCTCCTGATTGTTCTTGAACTGACAGAAACACCAGCATCATTCAGATCACTTCTGATGGCCGCTGATGACATTTTTTTTATCTTGGAGACATAGTCTTTTTATTCTTCTGTCATCAATAGATGTGGTGCACCCTTTTCCGCCTTTTCTTTCTTTGTTTTTTTATTGAATTTGTCTCCTGATATCGTAAACAAAACTTTCGGACTCCAGATGTAATCACTGAACCACCCACCTATCTTGCAATTTCAGTATAGGAAAGATCACTTTCTCGTAACACAATATTATTACATCTCTTTCGAGGTGTCCAATCTACTCTTTTATTGGATGTCACTACTTCTTGACTAAATATTAAAAATTTTTACAAAAATTCCTACTTGTAATTGCAGTGTATAAGAAACAGGTCCTCCTTCTACAGAACAAAGCAAAATAATGAATTGTATCAATTGTAAACATGATGTCAGCTTCTACTGGCAGTTACTAACATTTGATTGGTTCTCAGAACAAGAACAGTGATTGGCCAGGAAAGCTAGACATTACAAGGCACTTCATAACTGTGTTTTTTATTTATATTAAAGTACATATAACTTTTTTTGTATTGCAAATAATTGAATTTTGTGTTTTGTATTGAATTCAGTAATAAATTCTCTTTAAAATGATATATACAAGTTTCTATTTTGCGAAACGTAACATTATAAGTATATAAAAATCAAAAACATAAAAATTTCCAAGTGTCCACAATTTTGGCCACCACTGTATATATATATATATAACTAAAAATAGAAATTTTTCCTCAATATGCGATTTATCAGAAAACTTTCAAATGCCATTCGGTATTCATTCATTAAATTATCATCTATTCATTAAAATGACATGAAAATATACGATTTAAAATTTCACCCTAAATAGTAGCTAAAACAGTTAACCTATCATTTTCCAAGAGCATAAGAAAGACAGATAAATGTTTGTAATGAAATTTTAAAATATGAGTCTATAAATATGAACAAAACAATATTTCCCCATTTAATTTGGATAAATTTAAGTACGTATTATAAAGTTTACTTTAAACTTTATTTAGGTTTGGTTTATTTTATCAGCAACAGGTGTTTTTTATGTCATTTAACATTATGTAATTTAGGCCATTGTTGTATTTTATCAATTAACGTTATGTAAATTACCTAAAGGTTAATGTATAAATTTACTTTTGTGTGTGTATCACTCATCATAAATCATCATGTGTAACGGGAATTCACATAAAAGCCTTTATAGGAACTTTTTGTTAAGAACTTGCTCTTCTTTGGAGCTGTTGAGTATAATTAATGGCCGAGGAGGGCCAGCTGACATCTGAGGGGCTGTCTGGCCTTTGTTGATCAGTTATGGGGATGGATTCCCACCCACAATAAGGCGTTACTATAGGAAGTAATGCTGCATATGATGAGGTTACATTGGACCAGATGTACAGAAAGCAACTTTTGAGAATGCCAAACAAAGCCACCTAGGATTTATTTTCAAATACACAGGCTACTTTTATGTTATTCTCAATTGATTGTAGCCAAGTTATCAATTCATACGAAGCATAAAAGATATTCACTCACATTGGAAAAAAAATCATGCATTTTTGCCTTATTTGTAGTAATTTGTATTTAGTAATTTAAACAGTAATTTTGAACTTAGCAGATCAAAGTCCTTTTAGACTAAAGCGTCTTTCACATTAGACAACTTTTATCGTACGATAAAAAGTCGTCTGATATTTTATCATGAGAAGTTATTAAAAAAATCACACAATAGACTGGTCCCCGATGAAATATCATTTCTCATTGTGAAAGAGAGCAGTCTATTGTGTGGTTTTTTGATAACTTCTCACGATAAAATATCGAACGACTTTTTATCGTACGATAAAAGTCGTCTAGGGTGAAAGAGACCTAAATCAAGCCAAATATCAAATGTCATATTTGATACATTTTGTGATATTGGATACATTTTCATAAATTAGGAATTTTAATTTATAATTTTGAATTTTAATAAGTTATTAATTCATTTCACTATTTATTTAAAAGACGATACGTTAATTAAAAAAAAATTGCAAGTTAAATTTCTCAATAATGAAGTATAAAATAAATGAATCAGCTAAGAGAGGATATTTTACTTTTATGTATAGCAATAAATGATGGAAAATTGTAAAAATATTGATATTATTATAAATTAATCAAATATTAATGCAGATGTTTTTATACTTTGATAATTAATACATAAAGACTTAATATTTAAGTACACTAAATAAGATATTTTTTCAATTCATAAATTGTTATGTATTTTTGCTACATCTCTTTTATTTTCCCATTTAACATAAAATAGAGGAGTTTATTAATATACAATTCATATATAATTAATCGTACATAAAGTAAAAATAATGTGATTACGAGGAAGTTTTATAAGTGTATTTATTTCATAGCCTTAAAGAAGTTTATTTCCCCACCCCCCCATGCTGTAAGGACATGTGACATTTTAAGATTGAAAAAATATGGTAATTAAGTGAACTATATTTACCCAAACCAGTAATTGTCATATTACTTTATAATAGTCACTTTTCTTTCTTACTGAAGAAATGGTAAATAATTTACACTTGATAAAGAAAATAAATTACAAATCAAATGCAACGAAACAAAAAGTAAAAAAAAAGAATAAAGAAAAGCAAAATATTTTATATTTGTATAAAACAATTTTTATAAAAATATCATGAAATGAAATTAGTATTTCTTCCACCCGGTATATTATTATCCACTAATCTCGAATCTGTTAGTGTTAAATTTCAAAGAAAATCAAATCAAATCTATAGCAGGCATTTTGCTTCATCATAGACGTCACTTGTACACAATCTTGAAGGCTTGTCAGATGGTTGAGGTCATTAAAGGTTATCGCCAATTGCCTTCACTGTTACATTATATCAGTCATCAGACAGCTAGCTTTATTTTTTTATATTTTTAAATCGCCATTTGTGGCCGAACATCATTCATCGCCAACCATACCAGCGATAACTTCTTTGCCGCATTCTTGTGAAGACCTGTTCTGGACTTGCTACTCTGATTTTTTTTTTTTTTTTTTTTTTTGCCAAATCACCTTGGATTGTCCCCTGGTTTTCGACTTGTGAATCCATCGCAAAATCTTGAATCTCTAAAGTGAAGCAGCAAACAAAATACAAGCTTCTTTTTTTTATTATTATTAGATTTCTTCATTTTTTGTAAGAATCGTCATATTTCGAGGTAAACAAATTTTGTTGTCGCCACAATCTAGTGGCAATCGCCAAAAAAAAAATTCCAAATCAATGGGATCATCTGCGGTAATCAGTTTCTTGATCAACATAAATTCAGTAGGATGACATCTAGAATACAATAATAACGTTTTTTCATGATATTAATTTTCAGAAACTAAATAGGCATGTCTCTTGCAAAAAAAAAAAAAAAAAAAAAATTATTGATATAACTAACTGAGTCACAGTTCTTTTATAATTAACAATGCTCTATATATATTTGAAAAGAATAAACTGAAGTTGCTATCATACCGTCAATTAGTAAATTTGCTTAAAAGAGAAAATGATTAAAAAGCACATTTCATTCTGTATAGTTTGTATTATTTTATAATTAGGACATTAGACTCTTTTTTAAATTTTTTTATGCAAATGACAATACATGTTCTCATTTACGTAAAAAGATTACAATGGATTAACTTTTAGACTACGCTAAGCATATTTTTTTGTAATATAGCTGAATAAAAGCTCATTATTGTTTTATAAATCTAGTCTAATTTTATGATAACATGTAAGAATAAACTAACATCGCTATCACAGACTTAATAAATTATAAAATTAACGTTATTATCATAAAACAAGATTAAGATTTTTGTAAAATCGAAAATGAGACTGATTCCAAAATTTCTTTATGAAATTAGTATTTTTCCTTGATTAGAAGTTTTTGTAAATGGTTATAAATATTTTTCCCATTGAAGTGAAAAAATATCAAGGACTCACCTGGTATTTTTTACATGCACCTTTCATTTTTGATTGTCTATCATCGGGGTTTAGTGATTAGAAAATAATACATGAGAGATATTTTTAGTGATATAATTGGATTAGCTCATATTTTTTTATAGATATAAACTAACTATGTAATATTTCACATGAAGAAAACTAATACTGTTATATATAGTTTTGACAAATTTAAAAAAACAACATTACCATAGCACCAATAGCATTTTTGTGAGCTTACAAAATAAAAAATGCCTAATTCACAAATTTCTTTCTGAAATAAGTATTTTTTTTATCTATACAAATTTTGAAAAAGATACTAAATTTTTCAAGTCAAATAAGAAATACATTAGCTTACTGAGGGCAAATAGTTGTTAGGTCTGTCTAAAAAGAGTTATTTTCTGTGTTTCTATATAAATGGATTAATTCATATTTTTTATATTTGTAAACTAAATATATAAACTGCAAACTATTAATGCTATCAGAGTATTAATAAATTCTCAAGCTTCACAAACTAACATTGATATCTCCGAATTAGTCTCTGAGTTTATTTAATTATTAATCTAACAATTATTAATTTATTAATCCAACATTGCTATATATATATATATTGGTATTTCTTCCATTACACATCCTAAAGTTTCGTTTTTATTGTGAACATAACTTAGTAAAAATCGTTAAAATAAAAATCAAACTTTGTTTTCCAAGCGCATGGTTCATAAAAGGAATGAGAATCGATGCATGATTGGAAACTGGAAGTTTCATTCAACAATGAAATTTGTGTGGAACTAATAAAAAAATCTAAACTGTTACAGCAATTATGTAGTTTTGAAACAGAATTATCATTTTACAAGTAAAATCAATAAACATTTCGCAATCTTTAATGAGATTCTAATCATTTCATGGATGTTAATCATATACAAGAGATTTTTTTAAACTATCTCCTTAATTCTGAAGCAATAAATTGATAGTTAATTCAGATATAACGGGAATTAGTGATTAGTAATGATTTATGAAATCTGAGAGATACACATATATTATGCACTTAAAACTTAAACATATTCTTTACTCCTAATCCAATGCAAATCTAGGAATGTTAAACAGAAACATTGAAAAAGTACACAACTATGAGCTAGAATTTGTAGATGAGCAAATTTTTAAAAAAGTGAAATCATTCTCTAATAATAATTTGCAGTTTTAAATAAAAAAAGTTTACGTTTTATGAAAAGATTTTCATTTAATACTTAAAAAATATGCTTTAAATTGTTAAATAAAAGCATGAATAGTTTCTGAGTGTGTTGTAATTATTTTCTTTTATTTGTATCTCTAGAAGTTGTTTCTTCCCCAATTAAGTTATTTTTGTAAAGCCATTGTTGATTATTTTTAATATTACTTATCGCTTTTATCACTTTAAAGTGAAGAACAATATGCATACATAATAATGTGTTTATTTGTAATACACCCATAATTGTTTAGATAATTTTAGCTTATTTTTAACACATTAAAAACCGATTTAAAATCCTAATAATGTATTGAACTGAATTTAAAATACTAGAGATACAAAATTTTTTATTAATAATTTGATTCCAATATAGTAATTATATATATATATATATATATATATATATATATATATATATATATATATATATATATATATATATATATATATATATATATATATATATATATATATATATATATATATATATATATATATACATACATATATATATATATATATATATATATATATATATATATATATATATATTTTAAGAATAGATATAAAATTGAAGAATACAAGAATAGATATAATACTTATGTTTTGTGCACAAAAGCAGCTATAATAGAAGTACTAAAATAACTCAAATATTAGAATAATAATCAAATACTGGATGGAGAATAATACATTGAAAATACCAAATAAGGAATGAAAATATATTTATAAAGTTAATCAAAAATCAAATTTATATAGTTAAATATTAGATAGAGAATAATAATCAAATACTGTATGGAGAATAATACATTGAAAGTACCAAAAATAAAGAATATTAACATATATATAAAATTAATCAATTTAGTTTTTGCACTAATTTTACAAATATATTATTATTCTCCATTAGGTACATTTGGTACTTTCAATGTATTATTGTATTATTCTCCATCTAATATTTGATTATTAATTTTGAAAATCTACTATTATATATATATATATATTTTTTAATATATATATATATTTTTAATATATATATATATATATATATATATATATATATAAAATGTAGCCCTTTGCATTTTTTCAACAATTGAAATTGTTTGATACAAATTTTAAAACACATATTTTTAATAAAATTTTTTCACTCAAATTAAAATTTTTAGTCTTAATAATTTGTAAGACAGCTATTTAGTTGTTATATTTAAATTCATTTGGGGTGTAGATTAATTAATATTGCACTAATATACATCATATTAAGTATAGTTTTCATTTTACACCATGCATATTGCAAAAAGATGAAACCGCAACCAAAAATCAACAATAGATACAAAAGAAATCCTGATCAGTATAGTTAAAATGTATCAAACTTAAAATTCATAATAAAAACAAAATTTTTGCTAAAATTATTCTTAAAAGCAGAAAAAAGGGACTTGAATGTCTTTACTAATTTATTTAAAAGATATTTAATTATTTAATATTATTAATAAAATACCTTACAGAAAATTTAAAATTATAAACAATAAATAAGAAACGGGAATATTTACATTTAATGTATTAATAAAGTTCGATATTGAGAAAAGAAAATCCATTAAATATTCCTTATTATTTTTTTCTGATCATAGTAACTAATATTAAAAAAACTTCTGATAATTCAATAAAATATTCAATTATTTTATTTAATGTAGTTTTGTAAATTTTAAATTAAAATCTTTTGCTTCTTTTTTTCTTTAACTAAACGAGGCCTCTGCCATTGTTTGTTTTCTGTAATTTCTCTATTTTTCATTCTTATTTATTGAATTGCTTTATTAAAATTTTTTCCCAGTCTTCAATTTCTTTTAGACTTCGTAACTAATAACATTAATGGAAATTTTTATAATTTTACTGTGTGATGTTTTTTGAAATTTTGTCAGAACATTTACAAATTTAATTTGTAACTCCCTTTTATAAAACTATGCATAATTTTTTTTTTAATTTGGTAAATAAACAAATGCATTTTTTTCCCACGTTCTTGTGTTAATATTAATCTACAAACTCTGAGAGATTATTGTAAGTTGTTTGTGACAATAATAGATACTAATATAGTAACGATACAAATTTTTGGATACATTAAGCCTTCATTTCATTTTTGGTCAGGAATGATATTAACTAATTCATAAGTATATTAAAAGTGTATTCAAAATAATACAACTATTTCCCGAATCTATTTCATACTTTAATTTATTTAATTTTATCAAAATCACTTTAAAAATATTCTGCCGCATAATTAATGATCTATTTATGAGTTTTTTTAAACTAATTCAATGGGAAATGATGTTTTTAAAGTAGATTAAAAACAGACAGATTAAAAATCGAACTCATGAACTGTTAGGTTGGTGACCAAAAGTTTATATATTTAGTTTAATCATTGTTAATAAATATTGAATTTTAAGTTTTATTAAAGTTATCAACAAATGAAGGAAAAATAAAATTATAATAAAATATCAAAATATTAAAATCATATAAATAAAATATCAATGAATAAAAAATAGTTTTTTATAAATCTAAAAAAATTTTTTCGTACATATTTCTTATGAATTTCAAGTTTTTAAAGAAATATTTTATTATTAAATATTTTCTTATTTCATAATGATAGCATTTATGATTTAGTCTTTAATTTAAATTAAATGAAATAATGCTGACAATTAATGGTTCCATTATTAAAGACGAAAAGTAGTTTGCTTTTTACATAGAAACTCTATTTATCATCTGTTATTTATAATTGGGCACTAAGCTGAAAATTTTAACACAAAAATAAATAAAATTAATTAAACTGAAAAGACATTAAATTAAATCTTTTCTGTGTGTGCGAATATGTATAGTGCCGCTAAATGTTCGACGAAAGAATAGGCAATTCTTTTTTCAAAAGTTAATGAAGTACTTCTTCAATATTCCAAATTCATTAATTCAATCCAAATGTGACTGTCGTTGATAATTAGATAAAATATCAACTTGGCAAAGTAAATTTGTCATTAAAAAATGGAGACTTAATTTTTTTAATTCGATAAAATAATAACTCCTGTAACTTTGTTGGGAATCAAATTTTTTTGGTGATGAAATAAAATAGATTTTCCTGTATTTCCTAAATAATTAATATATCTTTAATAATATAAATTTTTTTAAATATAATATAATATCGTTAAAAATATTAAGTAAATTATTGAGCTCAAAACTTTTATTTACTTATTTGGCTCCTTACTGTGCGGAAATGGCTTTACATTGACAAAGAAATCCATCAAAGAATTCTAAGTTCTTATGTGTTATCAAAATGTTAATATAATTTATGAATATTTTGCCAATTGGATACAAAATAATCACGCCCACTCTACCGAAATGTGATAAAATGCAGTGAATCTGTTCTTTGAAAATTAAAGAAACGAGCAAAATTTTAGGAAATTACTTTTTAGTTGTAGTTTTAAAGTGATGTTCAAAATGAATAACTGAATTTATATTTAAGAATATTTGAAATTATTATTGTTTTTACCAAAGATTTAGCGAATAAAAGAATCGGTATAATATCATTATAACATTATCAATCTTAAAATGTGTCGTTAAATATACAAAAAATGTATATCACTATATAATATATATCACACAATATACGCTATGAAATTTCTTTATTTTTGTGAAATATGGCTTCTAATTCACTTTTTTTAAAAAATAACTTAATATGTTACTCAAAAAAGGTGTAAAAGGTTTTTTGACAATTTTTTTTTAAATATTTGGCAATAGAATTCCTGATTTATAAAGATTTTTGTAGGTATATTGAATCATCATGATTTTTTATTTATACTTTTAATCTTTTTTCTTAGAAATCTGAGTAAAATTAAGACAAAGTAAAAAATAAATAAAAGCAAAAACTATTATAAAATATTTCAATCAATAGTATTTTATCATTTTACAGAAATTTAATAAATTATCTTAATTGAAAAAAGTAGCGCAGTATCTTTTAGTGGATCATTTTTTAACTTTATTGACGGAAATGCAATTTGGGGAGACTCCCTAGCAAAATGTGTTAAAATTTCACTGAATAGGGGTAAGCTTATGTCCCATATCAACAGAACAAAGTAAAGGAATTTTCTTAGACACATGTTCTTCTTTACCCATGCTGAAGCATCAAGTGTAGTCGACAACCTGTTACACGACTGTAACCATGGAAATGATTTCGAAAACCTTTAAATTTTGATTATGAACAACCTAACAACGGGATTTCAGGGTTAGATACAGGGACCTCTGCTGGTGTTTACTTTACCTAACAACGGGAAATGTTGAAAGACATTATAAACCCTGTAAATCTTTAAATATTTGGTATTCAGTATCTCATTCAGGATTCGAAACCGAGACAAATATACAAGTCCGAATCACTATTGTCCTCTAAGATCATTTAAACACCTGGAACAAAATTTTATTTTGGGGAGGCCTATTTACTTATTTTTTTATAGTTTATTCTGTTGATGTAGTTTCTTGAAATCGGAATCTACTGCATAAATACTTTGTTATCAAGTTCTGGAATTTTTGAAGAGAATACCTTATGACTATTAGCAAATAGTGTTGACGTTTCTTACAAGAATTTTCCAAATAATCCATTAAACCAAGGATGGGGATTTTTTTAATACTTTAAAAATATTCTGTAAAGCACCCCAGGGCAAAATAAATACTTCTTTATCGTTATTTCTTATTCATTTTATCTTTTTTTTTGATGAAATTCTTATTTTCATTTATAACAGTAATAAAATATGTTAGATTAATTAGATCGAAATAAATTTGCATCGTTTTCATAATATTTTTATCTATAAATTAAATTTGATAGAAACAATAAATTGAATTACATCATTTTTACAACAACAACAAAATAAACAACTTATTTTTATATCATCAGATTAAAGTTATACTTCGTTTAACTTAAATCATAAAACACATGTTAGATTAATTACAGCTTGATAAAATATGTAGCTCTTTCGTTATATCATATCTGTCATAATTTTTTTTTATCATCTTGGTATTTTGCGTAATTATTTTTAACATTTTTATTTATAATAACATTTAAATCATATGCTTAAATTTTCACTTACATTAAAAATAAAATAAATGATATACCAAAATAAAATGAGAATCCTTTTCTTTTCTTTCATTTTTTAAAATTTTTTGTTTTCAGATTGTAAATCAAATGAATTACGTGAAACTGTTACAAAATATAATTTTCTTTCAAAAAGCATACAGTTCTCAATTTTTTTGTTTTTGGTTTAAATTCATTTTAAGATAAATAATAAAACAAGTTACATTAATTACACCTTAATGAGGTATGTGAACTTTTAAATAAAATTTTCTCTTCAGATAAAATTCTCACTGACATCAAAAATAAAATAAAGGATACATCAAAAGAAAAAAATAGTTTTATTTGTTTATCTTCAGATTAAAAGGCAAATTTTCGTTTATAAGTAATTAAAATATTCGCTAATAGCAAAATAAAATCAACATCACTTTCTAAGAATTTTTATATTTTAATAAAAAGTTTTTTTGATGTTAAAAATAAGCTACATCAAATTTTAATAAAATAACCCTCATTTAATCATTCTTTTCTTTATTTTTTGCAGTTTAAAATTCCTAAAAGAAGCTCTATTAATTACACCTTTATGAAATATGTATTGTTTGACCATATTTTTCTCTTCAAATTAAATTTTTCTTGAAATTATATTAAAAAATCATATTTCTCCATTTTTTTCTAAATGTTATCCTTAGCTGTTATTGATAAACATCTTCGTGTGTGGTTTTAATTTTGTAATTAAATTGAATCACTTTGTCTTCTCTATATTCTTTTTAATGAACTTTAGCCTTCTAAGTATTAAATATAAATATTTTTTTCTTAAATATTGCAAAAAGTATTTTTTTTTAAATTATAAATTTATTGTTTATATTCTGCTTTTTTTTATTTTCAGAGCGTTTTACAGCAGAGTAAATATCTTCACAAAGTGAAGGAATCAGAAAGCGGAGAAATTTTGACCAGAATGCTAATTTCGAGGGTGCACCAAATAAATGAAAAAAACTTGTAAATTAAAAAAATGTTGAAAAAATTATGTAAATTTAGTTTCGAATGTAGCTGAAACAAATTGTAGATATTTTCATGGTGGTTATTATTGTTTTCTTATTTAATATTAGATGGGGTTGGGGAAAATACCGATTTCTTATGACGATTATCACCCATTCTGGCTTGCTAATCAAATTCCAATACCCCTGTCTCAACGCTTGGTGAAAAATTTTTTTCGCCAAAGTAGAAGGTAATATCTAGTTTTCCCCAAAATTTGTTGAATTTTCGCCTTCCGATTGAAGTTGAATTTCTATCTACAAAAATAAGAAAATAATTAATATCAAGTACACCATAGTAAAATATGTATTAATTTTCTGGTTCCTTTGAATTAAATTTTAGCAAACATTAAAACAAGAATATTTCAACAAATATACTATAATAATAATAAAAGCACTATTTTTGGAATTTTCCTATTCAGAATAAAGTCAAATTTCTATTTTCAAAATTTAAAAATATGTACTGTTAACTACTTTGCAATATAATATGTACCATTTCTCTGAATTTTTTTTAAGTCCTTTTCTTGAAAAAGTAATACAATTTTACTGTTAGTGATTATCTATGTAGTTTCGTCCCCCTTTAGCAGAGGGTAGGCAAGGGATTGGTCAAATCAGACAAGAAAAAGGCGTGACAACCCTACGTCATGCTGACCTATTGAAATAACAATATCCAATACCGATCAGTTTTGTATAGGCTCCTTCTCTTTGTCACAGGGGGAAATGAATGGTGACCACCTGAGGCACTGCCGTACTGCAGCCTTGCAGTTTCCTGAAGACAACTCTACTGACGAAGAACGCTGTTCGATTCCCAATGCCGCCAAAGTCCCACCGAGTACATGAGATATACGTGCTCGTTAAATCTGTGGGTTCGAAAGTTCTATGGTCAGTCATTGTCATTGAGTGCAATGGTCTGAAGAAAATTTCCTCCCACTTCAGATCAATGTCAAAATTGAAGGAGTGGATCCTCTAGTGGTTCCATCTATTGGTGGATTTAAGAAAGAGCAAAGACGTACTTTCACCTTCGTGATGCTCAGATTAAAAACGAAAGACTATTAATTTATGTATCGCATAGCCAAGGTATAGCGAGCTTGGCTTGTCCAAGTGTCATAAGTAACAACAACAGCAACACACAACTCTACGAACGATAATTTTAATTCTCATCATTCTTCATAACTTTAAGAGACTAAACATTAAATAATAGCAGAAATGCTGAAGACGGATGTAGGAAAATAAAAAGTTTAATAATATGATATGATGAGATTATTTTATGCTAAAAATTACATCTTTTTATTGTGAGTATTTCGTAATTTTTTCTTTAATAACATAATCGATTTAATATTTTGATAGGCTCTAAAAATGAAAATATAAACTATGATGTATACTTCGAAATAATTTTGATGATTCGAAAACGATAATTAAGCGTTAGATGATATGAGATTTTGACGTTTTATCATTCTCACAACTATTAAAGTCAAATTCATTGAAAAATCAGACCCTTCAATTCTTGCTTAAAAATTAAACGTTCGAGGAAAACACATTTTAATACATGTATTTATCATTTTCATTAGTGAGTAAACTAACAATCAAAATAAGTATAACTGCTGTTAGTAAAATAGATGCCGAAGTGATATATAAAATGTTTAAATTTTATGATCAGAGCTGTTATTTTAATTTTAAATTGAATGCTTATTCAGAAAGAATGGTCAATTTTAGAAACATCATACACAAAAATCCTAGATGTTTACTTGAATATATCTAAGTTTCAATTTATAATATTTATTCAAATTTTTTAATCATATGCATTGATATTCTTTCATGACTGAAAATGTGTATCCTTGTAATTAATAATTTCTGGTAGAAATGTCGCGGTTTTACACATTTAAAAATTAAAATTTTAGATTCAACAACAAATCATGGAGTGCACCCGGATATTCTGTAAATTCACACAAAATATCCATGCGCTATAATTTTAATGTAGTAATAATTAGGAAATATAAAATATCCATCGAATCCATGAATCATGTACAAAATGAGCGTTCATTAAATTCATGATGATCACCTTATACGTATGGATATTATGCTAGATATGAATATTATTTATATCGTGCATCTTACATGAATTGTCGAAGAGATAAATAAGCCTTAAATTTCTTATGAAATATTAATATCTATAATTTCATGAATCTGAATGAAGTGAATGTATTTTAAATTGAAACTATCGTATATTTATTGATCTTATGTATTATATATATGATTAATTAATTGTTGCATATGTATGCTATTAATACAAGAATATCCATACATTATGATTTAAATGAGTTTTGAAAACAAAATATCCAATGATATGGCGCGTTGTCGAAGAGATAAATAAGCCTTAAATTTCTAATGAAATATTAATGGATATCTATCATTTCATAACGAGTTTAAGGAATATCCATCAGGTTCATGAATTTCCACGAATTGAATGTACTTTAAAATCAGTATGAAGTTATAAAATACCTATTGTAATATGTTAAGTGACTTTTAAACTAAACTTTTCTTTGTTGTAAAGGTGGGAGGTTCATAGATACTTTTGGAGACATCACGAACTCACTATTTGTCCTGCCGTGATTCATCACCGAATCGCTTATGGGTTCCAGCTGCAAGATTACTTATCGCTATGCCCCGCCTTGAAAGTCATTGAAATGATCTTCACGGTCACCTGTGAGGAAACGAGAAAGCGATTGTGGTCACCGTATTTGTATGGAACGGGATAAATGGAAAAGAAGAGGAATGTGTGAATTGCACAGCAGTTATCCTAGAAATAATAATAGTACAGAATCCTAACAGAAAATTTCAATCCTATTCTTAGAAATAATAATAGTACAGAATCCTAGCAGATTTCAATCCTATTCTGAGGAGAAAGATTTCATTCCTATTCTTAGAAAATCGATAGCAATCCTATTCCTAAAACATTCTTATGATTCTCACGAATTCCCTGAGTCACAAATTCAGAGTCCTTCCTTATCGCCTATATGCTTGTAGATTGTCCATTACTAGTATAAAGTTTCCAACATGATTCAGTTTACAGGAAATCAATAAGCTTGTAAAAATTGTAAACAATCGATGATGTTTAACTTAGAGATTTAAATTAGAAATTGCAATATGATATCAAACAAAAAGGAAATCTATAATAGGAAATGAATATTAATTAATGCTGGCTACTTGACTGCTGGTGACAATTTTGTTTGCAATTCCTAGTAACACATGAAAACATTTATTAAACGTTATCAATGATGCAACTGTTCTTAAAGACTTTGGAAAGTAGAGGAATTTTCCTCACGCCTCCTGTCGTAGTGCCAACAAAACAGTATCTGTTTTTTATCATCCAATTTTAGAAAACAGATCAGAAAACAAAGATTTTTACCAATTACATTTCTTGCACACCCAAAATTTTACTTTTATTATTACCCTTCACATATTAAATAATACGTATATCCATAATGAAGCAGAACTGAACGGAAGGAATTACACGTCATGCATACATTACTTTATGAGATTAATGTATACATTATTTTAGATTAATTATACATTACAATACATATGTAACGCATACATTACTTTATGAGAGGACTTGTGTACCTCGCCACTTGTTCTGCCATCGCTTCCTATGTGAGGCACCTGTTGAATGAGGGGGATGTTGTTTTTGATCTAATTGTGTGATATGGTCTCTTTGACTTATTTTAGTTTACCTAAGCCAAGGAGGATAAAGAATAACAACTTTATTTATGAATAAAAATTTATTGTTTAAAAACTAGCAAATATTATTGATTAAAAATCAAAATATTAAAAATTACTTCTTATATGAGGTCATTGTATCTACGACAATTTTAATCATTTAATTTCTTTTTAATAAGAGAATTTTACTTCATTCAGATAGATTAAACAAATTTTCTTTTTAATCAGATATTTTCTTTTTAATAAGAGAACTTTACTTCATTCAGATCGATTAAACAGATTTTCTTTTTAATAAGAGAATTTTACTTCATTTTCAGATGGATTAAACAGATTTTCTGTTTAATCAGATATTTTCTTTTTAATAAGAGAATTTTACTTCATTCAGATAGATTAAACAGATTTTCTTTTTAATCAGATATTTTCTTTTCAATAAGAGAATTTTACTTCATTCAGATCGATTAAACAGATTTTCTTTTTAATCAGATATTTTCTTTTTAATAAGAGAATTTTACTTCATTTTCAGATGGATTAAACAGATTTTCTGTTTAATCAGATCTTTTCTTTTTAATAAGAGAATTTTACTTCATTCAGATAGATTAAACAGATTTTCTTTTTAATAAGAGAATTTTACTTCATTCAGATAGATTAAACAAATTTTCTTTTTAATAAGAGAATTTTACTTCATTCAGATAGATTAAACAGATTTTCTTTTTAATCAGATATTTTCTTTTTAATAAGAGAATTTTACTTCATTCAGATAGATTAAACAGATATACTGTTAAAATCAAATACATGGATGATATGCAGACATTTGTGCGGTAAACAAAGCGACAGAATTAATTAATTTCCTCTGCAGAAATTAAAAAGAATTTTTAATGATTGTGTGTGGAATTTTCGATGCAAAATTCAAGCTCAAATATGCTGCGCCTGTCACTTGATATTTCAGTGTTTGCAAAATCGAATTTTTTCTAAAGTTTTCTTGCATCGGTGTTTTTAATGTGCTTTATTCAGAAATTCGAGACTTATTGTCATGCAAGAAAAACAACTTTCAGTAAAAGTTAGGTTGACAAAAACCACCCAGTTAGGTTAAAATAGAAATATAAAATATGCATGCATATAAGGGGCGTGACACCTGTCGATTGTCAATTAAAACGTATGTGTTAGTGACATATATAAAGTAGAGGAGAATTTGCATAGAGGGAGTCGTTTTATTGTTGAAGAGGTAACGTCACAAAACGGTGGGAGCCTTGTATTTTGTACCACATGGTAACTGATTCAAATTGAGTATCGTTATAGGATTCCTACAGCCTTTAAAAACGATTTTTTGTGATATTTGAAATGAAATGGTAGAGTAGCAACAGTACTTTTTTGAAAAATGTGATTTTATCTGTTGAGAGAATTTAAAGGAAATTTTAAAATTAATAACGATCCTTTTTATTTTTTGCGATTCACCACAGAAAATAATATGAAACAAGATATTTCTTATTTTTATTTGTGCTATATTTCCTTTAGTTAAAAAAAAAAGAATCATTATTCATTTAAAAAATAAGATGATCACATTTGCATTGCATGATATTTACAATTCTTAATACATTATTGGCCAAAAATATCCGGGCACTCCCTAAAAGATGATTCTGGCGAGTGACCCAATTAGATGCAAAATCGAAAGCTATAAAAGTGTTGACATGGGTTGTAATTAATGCGTTAGGGACGTGTCACTGTTAATCTGTGGCGTCCAAAGTCCTTCAGCTGGTGTGGCTTGAATGTGGAGAGGATGGTGTGACCTCATCACCTGAGCGTGAATCAAAACTACGAGGCACATTGTGATATTTAGTGATCCCGGAGTGTACGAGATTATGATTAATGCTAGTATTCCAAATCCATTAGCCATAAGATACAGTCCGAGACTTGCTTGCATCGCTGTGTATATACACTGCTGGCTACAGTAATTTCAACACTCTGAAGGAAGTATGCAAACAACATGGAATTTACAACATGCATTAGCGGAAATGAGGTATGCAAAGGATTAGAGTTTCAGTGCAGACGAACATCATACGCGGCTGTGGCGCCACTTCGAAGCGCTATTTAAAGGATTGGAGATTACGACGATTTCAAGTTCGGTAATTGTTTTTTCTTGAGGGTTTTTTTTTAATAATAAAAAAAGAGATAATTGTGTCTCGTAGAAAACAGCGATCATTTTTGATCAAGCATCCGAGTTTGACAGAGGAAAGATAGTGGTCTACTGAGAATTGTGGATTATCTTTCAGGGAAATTGGTAGTCGTGATGGACAGAACCGAACAACTGAAATGCGGATTTGTGACTGTTGGATGCTGGAGGGTACATGCCGCATCCTTTACTAAATTGTCTTTGCTGACGAGTCACGCTTCTGTCTGCAACATCACGATGGCCGCATTTGAATATGGAGATACTGTGGAGAAAGGATGCTGAATAGCTGCGTTATGCACCGCCACACTGGTCCTGTGCCTGGTATTATGGTATGGGGCGGTATTGGATATCCCTCTTGTACTCCTTTAGTACGCATTGATGGTACTTTAAGCATCCAACGCTACTACTCCGAAGTGTTGGATCCAGTTGTCCTTCCTTACCTTCAGGGATTGAACACAGCCATATTTTAATAGGATAATGCGTGACCACACGTGGCATGCATTGTCCAAAGGGTTTTCGTTAATCGCCTGATTCAATGGCTTCCCTGGATCTTTCGTTCATCTCTCTTCGGATCTTTCGTCGATAGAAAAAATATGATCGATGGTTGCTCAACGATTGATCCAGATTACATCTCCAGCTGCCACATTAGATCAACTTTGGCAACGTCTGGAAGCTGCTTGGTCTGCTGTACCCCTAGAACACAGCCAAAATATTTTTGAATCAATGCCGATGTCTGTCGCAGATGTGATCTCCAACAATGGCGGCTATTCAGGTTGCTAAATTTGACAAGAGCCACACTTCACAAAAGTCTATACCTTGATTCTTGGTTAGCATGTTATCTACAACATAAATTTTCTTGTGATATCTTTTGTCTTTTTTGGCGTTGCATTTCGGGTGACCAGCAGTGTATTTGTTCGTTTGTAAGGCTATGAGTAAGTCAAAGGATCTTAATGAATTTGATGGTCGAGCTATAGTGGGATGCCACCTTTGTGAAATTATCAGTTCGTGAGATTGTTGGCATTTTACAGAAATCTAGATCCACTGTGAGTAAAGTAATTGCGAAGTGGAAACTTCGAGGAAGTAAAACTGCAGAAAAACGGAAGTGTTAGGCCGAAGAAATTTAGTGAACGCAGCAGCAGAACTCTGAAAAGGATAGTAAAACAGAAACGCAAGTCCTCGTTCGAAGATTTTTTTCAGGAGTTCACCAGGCCCTAGTGTTAGCAGCCGGAGTGTTCTTGAAGAGTTAAACTACTTGGTCCAATAATTAGTGATAGATGAGTTTATTCTTTTAGTAGTCTTAAGAGAGATATTAATATTATTTCATCGAAAAAAAATTAAAAGTATTGATACTAATTTAAACAGGAAACTTTATTACTGCTTACTTCACTTCCAGATGGAATTGATTGAAGGTTTGATATTCACTTCTGATATCTTAGTAATAGCTGGAGTCTAGTGATCTTCAAAAAAAACTTGAGTTATATATTGGCCTGCAAAGTAATTAATAAAAAATAATAATACCTTATACAAATGATGGAATTTGTAGCAAGATTTATGTTTTTATAGATAAACAAAACATACATTTCCTTCACCTTCATTTAAAGATGTAACTTCTTCATTTGTGAGAAGATTCCCCCAAAAATTTGGAGATGTTTCTCTAAGAACCTTAAAAAAGGAATGAAAAATAAATTTTTAGATTACTATATAATAAATTTGAGAAATAAAATCGAATTAAAAATTTTATCGTACTTCAATGTCATCATCGTCAGAAAAGTCATTAAAAGAATTAATATAAGCTACATCGCAATACGAATCCTATTACAATAGATTTTTTTCTCCAATGGCAGATTGTAGACAGCCAGATACATAAAATTATACAGAGGAAATTTCAGTAAGAAAGCTAATTATGTATGCAACAGCTTAAGTTAAAGCAAAAAAAGCGAAATTACAGTATATTTCAACAAATATAATTTTTTTTTCCAATGGCAGACAGTTACAACTGCAACTTAGTCTATTAATCTATTGTTCCCTTATACCCAAGGAACCGGCCAGAAACAGCAACCTATTAGCCGCCGAGGCTTTGCCTGGGATGCACCTCAGGGGGTGCGCCATCATCGCACCCTCACACGTGCCATAGGGACCCGTTTATAGGGTAGGAATCAGTCGTACTCACAAGAAAAGGACAAAGACCGAATAAAGAGAGAGAGAGAGAGAAAGTACATCCATGCCTGAACCGTGATTCCAACCCAGGACCTTCCTATCCGTTGTCAGGCACGCTGACCACTAGACAAGTTGGCCGGCCTGGTTCAATAGATAATGCATACAATATAATAAGTTAAAAATATAATTATTTTAAACTATATACATTCATTTACATAAAATCATTCAAGTAACAAGTAAAAAGGAAAATACGTAAGTCTTATTTAAATATATATACATAATTAATAGTAAATTTTATAAAATTAATAATCAAATATTAGATATGTGTGGAGAATAATACATTTAAAATACATTAAAAATAACACATGGAAAATAATAATATATTTATAAAATTAGTCAAAAACCAAATTGAGAATAATAATCAAATACTAAATGGAAAACAATGCATTGAAAATACGAAATATAGTAAACAGTTGGAAAAATATTCAATATGTATTTAAAATTTCAAAGAAAATAGAATAAAGGAAATTGGAACGAAGTACCAACAGGGCCAGCTTCATCAGGGGGTGTTGACCACAATGGCACAAAGTATGGCTTTTCTGCACTGGCCCAAGACATAGTCTTAAAGAAGCCATTGCACCCTAAAACCATACCCCAAAAAGTATATATATATATACATAAATACATACATACATGTAAACATTATTATATTTAACATGTTCTTACTTATAAAAATTCAAAGATATAATATAGAATAAATAAATAACTTACTGAATTCATTCACATTAACAAGAACACGTGGGACAAATTTAAAATATAAATTGATAGCTTTAAAAAAATTATGAGAGAAAAAATGTTTTCATATTTCTCAAGATGATATGAAATAAATAAAATGTAAAACTGTAAGCTAGAATAAATAACTTTCTTGTTTTGTTGCAAGCTTTGTAGGATCTATTACCAATGATATATAGCGCAAAGGCAGGCAAATATGTAAAACTGATATGATGGAAAAGGTGAATATCTTCCATTTCTAACGCCAAAGTAGAAGATTTGAAAGCAAAGATTTATAGAAAATTGCATTTTTAACACACAATACTTTTCCATGTCGCCATTTCAAGTCTCACAAAATTCAAAAGCCAATCATAAAACTTGTTTTGAATACAATACATTTGAACTCTAGCCAGTGATCAATTTGGCCAAAATACACGTTTCACCCATGAAGTTCACAACATTCTTTCACCCTGTTTCTTACTGTTGCCATTCCAGTCAGTTCAATTCTCAGACCATACATTCGCGTGAAATCTTTAAGACAAGTACGCCACTCCCTCTCATTATTTTATCTATTCAATGCTATGTATCGTGGTCTGAGCTTGAAATAATAGGATATCCCATTACTCTAGGCTTTGAATAATAAATGCGAATCTTCCGAGAGAATATAATACAATTTTTAATTATCGTAAACTTCATGCGATTTTCTTATTTTTTTAAAAAAAAATAAATAATGATTCTTTTCAATTACAGCAAATATTATTATTTGAGATTCAGCACAAATAAAAATAATAAGAAAAATATTTCTTATTATTTTTATTTGTGCTGAATCTTATTATTATTATTTTATTCATTTTTACAATTAATAAGAAAAATATTTCTTATTAATTGTAAAAATGAATAAAATAATAAGAAATAATTTTTATTATTTTATTTGTGATGAATCGCAAATTATGAAAATGGATAGTAAATAATTAAAAAAGTATTTTTTATTTTTCTTATTGGATTGTACGACTATTTTCAAGAAATGTATTTTTGCAACTCTACTATTTCATTTTGAATCTCACAAGAAATAATTTCAAAATCAGTAGGAACCTTGCAACTCAACACAAGTCGTATCCACTACCACTCGGAGTACAAAATACAACAATGCAGCTGACACCATCTGAAGTTATCCCTTCAATAATGAAAAAAGTTCCCGGCGCTCCACCTATGATTTTTCTGGAAATAAACGATTCTTGTTCTTGAGTAAAAATTCGCCTGGCTACAGTTAGTAAGTTTTTTGGGTTTCCTCTCTTGCAATAGTTGACTTTGACTCATAATTTGAAGTAAGTTCGAAGCGATGATTAATTACTTAAACTAAAAAATTCTTTTAACGATTTACGTTGCTAGATTATCCATCATACGGTCTTAGGCTTTTTTCTTTTTAGACATTAACTCTTATTGGGTAAATAGAAAAAAGAGGAATCTTATATGGCGAAAATATAAAATAATCTCTGACAAAAACACATTTTTCCTGTTAATTTATAATTAAGATTAATGGAAAGTGGTATTATTATATAATGCCCGGCTACTAGAATTTCCACTTTTAAGAACTATGAGAGGGAAAGTGATAACACTGGATATAGAGAGGCGGAAGTGATAACATCGGATATAGAGCGTCACCCGAGGGGTGTGCCATCTTCGCAATTTAGAAGCAAGGACCAAGGAGAAGACCCCCAGATTTGGCCTGCCGCTCCAGAGGTATCATTTCACAGGGAGGATATTGCGACTATGACATACTTGACATGTCCTAACTACCATTAGCGAACACGAGGGATCATCGAATGTGCAGGGATTCTAACTCACGACCTTCTGATAATGCGAACGAACAACCTAACCAACGAGACCTCTGCAGTCAATGTGAACTACTTTCTGCTTTGTGATGAACAATCGATATTTTTCCACAACAAATAAAACGAATCGATTCGCTCCACACATCAAAGAAATTTTAGTAAAAAGTAATAAAATAAAAGTTTCTTAAAATATAAACATTTATTTTTTTACAAACTCCCAACATTTTTCATATCTAAGGTCATAAGCAATTTTTAAATTTAATGTTCTTATTTGTTTTATGTATTATAAATATTTTGTATAGCTATAATGTTTTATGAAATTTATAAATACTGAGGTTGACATTAACGGCACAGGATTGCCAAAAGTATGAAGTAAGGGTCAAGGTGATGATCCCTTTGGTGGCGACCTTCAACAATGCAGGTTGCTAGGCAACCCTCAACAAGGTTTGCTATGCATCTTTTATTTTCAAAACTATTTTTTTAGCTCTAATTAATTTGCACTAGAGTAGAGGCTCTAAGTTAGGAAATTAAGTAAATAGAATTATAATTAATTTCAGAAACACAATTAATCAATTACAATTAATATCACGCGTGATAGGTCACTTTTTTCTACAGTTATTTAATTCCCTATAAAATTTTAAAAGAAAGTTAATGGTTATTCTTAATTAATAATAAATATTTTTTGTCAATTTAAAAGAAAGTTTCACATTATTTTATTATTTTATAGTAAGAAAATCTTGAATCTATATTTTTTATTGATTTGCGAAACCAAATAAGTAATATGATTAGCGTACTAAAAATATTATCTGATTTATTGCATTCGTTTTCACTTGTGACAAGATTGATACCTGACCTAGCATATAGGGTTAACTATGACCGTTAAGTTCACGTATAGTGTAAAATGCCCCAGGAGTTTTAAAAACTATAATGAATTTTTTTGCATACTTTTTTCATCTGTAATTCATAGAAAAAATGTAAAAAGAAAATCGTGAAAAAAAATAAAATTCCTCAGAAATACTCAAAATTTCAATCATGTGATTTAGGCAGGATTATTATAGAGGCACTCAGAAACGGTGAAAATGTTGAATTATTACTGTATGGTAAAATATTTAGCGATATTTGATATATAAAGATTAAGAAAACTGGAAATATGCAGCTATATTCTATTTACAAAAATTAAGAAAAACAAGAGTGAATTAGATGTATTTGTGAGATATTTTCAAATGACGACAAATGAAAGTTTTAAAGCCCTACCTTTGCTAATCCATCCAAATTTATCTGTTATTTCCTTATACTGTTCCTGATGCTGCATTTCTACTGTATTGACAAAACTCCTAAAAAATATCACACTAAATTGGGGGTGTTAAAAAGGGAAAAAAAGTAGCACACTTTCTTGTGTCCTATTTATTGATAATAATGCTTGTGGTTATACAAAATTATAAACATTTATTATTACAAACAATCAACGATTGATAAAAAATCAACAATGAACTCTGAAATGTAAATCAACAATAAAAAATAGTCATACTTTTAATGAAAGGCGCACAGGCGTCACTTTGCATGTCTCGACATGTGTGTACACTTGTACTATTATCTATTGTTCTGGTCAATTCTGTGTTTGAACTGAATCTCGAATATTTCTGAGTACCTACCTAGTGAATGATGCTACCTGCCTACGTTGATAAGTAAATCCAAGCCAAGTTTGTTCTTTATTATGAAAACCAGAAAATTTTTCGTGGACCCTCACTTACAACATATCTATGTGGACCCCCCGTGTCGCCTCCTATGGATCCCTTGGAGTCCACCTGGACCACTTTGGGAGCCTATGAATTAAATGAAAAAGATAAGAAATTGGTGGGGAATATTCAAAAAGGAGATTATATCTATCAAACACACAACCAATGAATTGAGAATTTTTTTTAAAAAAAATATAGGTATTAACATTTGTGAATAAGTTATTTTAGATATAAATGATAGATTACCAATATTTGATGTTATTACTGAGCACTAACGTTAATGGTTAAGGATATAACTAATATTAGTAATGTTAAAGTATAACTATGCACAATATTTGATGGTTCATTATATATGAATTTCCTAGTTTAAGCAATTAGTCATTTATCAACATGCATAAATAAGTTACTTTAAATAAAAGTTTTACCGAAAATAGTAAAACTTTGAAAGTGGTCCACGAGAAAAAAAAGCTTGGGAACCCATGATTTAATTAAATTATGAAACTAATTAAATAATAAATCTTTACGTATTGCTAGTCCTTAACGTTGGATTTAAGCACCAAACACATTGGCATACATATTTATTTAAAGTAATAGGCTCTCTCCCTGATCAATGTTTTTAAGGATATTACTTTGAGGAACCAGGTAAAAATAATTGATTTACTGTTTATATTTAACGTAAATAATTTGATTTTGGAACCTTTATCATCAGTCAAGCTTCTATTTCAGCAATTAGTTGATTTAAAATGTACGATAACGGTAAACTGATTGGTAAAAATTCTTGGGGCAGGAAGATTCCATTTACTGGACTTTTATTTGAGATTAAATATTTCTCAATGGTTTTCAAGTCTGATTGAGAAACTTTACATGCACTTTCTTCATTTCCCATGAAACAAAATAAAATGTTAGATACTTTTGAAATACTTGGAAAATATTATTTTTTTTCTACTCTAATCCCATTTCGTACTCGCTTTTTTCTGTCCCATTTACATTTTCCTAATCACCGTTCTACTCATTTTGTTTAAAGAAGAACAGGAAACCGAAAACTCTCCTTTAAACATCCCCAAGGAGAGCCCTTCACGCTCTGCTTTCTCAAATTTATCTCCGCAAAGGCTCTCCACAAGACGATCAACCCAACCTACGATTGCTATGGTTCGAATACTACTCAAATGCACTTCTTTGATCCTTTGCTTAGACTGCTCTCTCTCTTCCTCTGCCATTTATCTCAAAAAGGCTGCTGCCCCACCGAGTTTCAGCCACCCCCTCCCCACCGAACCTGTAGCAGTAATTTTGTTTGGGCACAAGCACGGTCGAAAAGGTGGCATAAAGGCTTGTTCAATCTGCTTCAGCTATCTTTACAGTTTTAAGGGTTGCCAGGAATATCTTTTGACCTCATGTTTCCCTCATAAGGGGACGAAATTTCGTTTTCTGTTCTCTTGGCGTCGCTTATGTCGCCAAACTTCAAAGATTCATTCATACTCCATTTTCTAAATTCGCTATGTTTGGCTTTATTAGAGAATGTGGAACTAGGGAACGTGTGTGTATACGTTTTCTGTAACTCTGCTAATTTTTTTTTTTTTTTTTTTTTTGGCACTTTTCATTTGAGATTCCTTTTATAGAGTAAAATTAAGTTTAAAACATACTTTTAAAGGAAATGTAAACTATTCTAACCGCTGATCTCAAAAATACTGGTAATTTTATGAAGGTAATAAATATCATCAGTAAGTCTGAGGAAGAGTAGGATAGGACCAATTGGTGGGAGATAAAGCTAAAACATGTACAGTTATTCAGAGATCATATTTAAGATTGTATCTTTTAAAGGAAAATCGGATCAAGACGATATCGTTCAGCTATGATTTGGGATAGGATTATAATATTTTAAAGTGATAACACTCAGAACATAAAGATAATATTCCTACCATCAAATTCTATCAAATTAAAAATTTCAATCCGATTTTCTTTAAAATTTGTAATGTGAAGTTATACATAACATCTCTCTCTCTCTGTATATATATATATGTATATATATATATATAAATATATATATATATATATATATATATATATATATATATATATATATATATATATATGCGAAATCAATACTTTGTAATGCACAGCAGTACTGTATTACCAATTTTTCAAGGAAAATGTATTTAGGATTTTTTGGAATAAAATAATTCCACAAAGCTGAAGTAGAAAACTTTTTCAGAATACTAAATATTGCATAAATTTTTTATGAAAATTTAGAATACCAATGATCTTTTTTTTATTATTTTTAATGTCTATATATAGTGTACTTCGAATTCTAATTTAAAAAGAATGGAGTATTTTCACATGTTATAAAATTAAAAATACTTTTTGAAAAGAAGCATAGCTTTTAACTTATACAATTTGCTTTTCTTATAACAAAACCTATATGTTATGAGAATTAAATTACCTGAATTTCTTAAATTACACATATTAGGCAACAGAATTTTCAATTTTAACGTTCAAAATTTTCATCATATAATTTAATGTGCGCCAAAACAGCGAGAAAGCTATATATTTAGCAACCCGGAGAACATTCAAAAGAGGAGTGCAAACGAACAATGATCATAAATTCTGCTGCTCATTTTTATTTTCTTTCATTTCTCGAATCACTGCAGACACATACACATGGATATTTTCGCAGACGATAAAAAAAAAAAATTCTTTTTTTGCCCTTATTCCGGAACTTTAGCAAAGCACCACCTGATCTGGGTTTATTATTATTGTTATTATTTTTTCATCCCAACACAGTCCCTTTTATTAAAACTTCAACTTCGAGCTGTGACATCAACAATGAGAGTTTTTTTATACATATTTCGAGGAGAAGAAATGACAACTTTTTGTGGTAGCATATGTCGATGTCGAAGAGATGATTTACATTTACGCAGGTAAAGTGGGTAAAAAAAATGAAACTTTGTTACTACATTTTTTGCCAATATCGTGAAGTTAGAGTTTTTTTTTAATGTGTGGTGTTAGAAAGAGAAAAAATAAAATAAAATTTGCCAACACCTTCCTTGTATACAGGTATTTTAAGTATTGCTGGAAATTCAATTTGGTGAGAGATAGATTTACGGAGGGACTTCAGTTTTATCTCCAAGCAATTTAATACAAACAATAATTACTTAATGTTTTACATGTACTATATGCCCACAAAAGTCGATCGCGTTTTTTTCTTTTCATTTCAATGCATAAAATGAAGTTTGGAATTAAATAGCTGCTTATGTATAATTTTGTAAGTGATTTCTTTTAGTTTTCGAAATGGAGCATCTGATTTTGGAATTTCTTCGCCAAGGATGCTGTTAGCCGTCTCATCTTACAGAGTGCAATGCTACTTTTCTTATTTTTCAACGATTTCGCTTTATGATCATAGCTCACACTGTGCGGACTCTAAAGGAAAATGTATTTCAGAGAAAAATTGTGATTTATAGGAAACAGAGCAATATGTGTTATTTTTTGATAACATTTACCATTTTTCATTTTTCTTCAAAACATCATTTACCCCATTGAATGAGATATTCCATACAGAGATCGGATAAAAAACAAATTAATTAAAACATGGAATACTTAAAAAGTCCCTTTAGTTTAAATTATTAAATACGGAAGTCGGAATTCTGTTCATCTGCGATCTAGTACATTTTTGATGGACGGTGTAATAGGAAAAGCGTAAACACTTTCATTTCTTTGGATAAATGCAGCACTTTTCAGCTACCAAATCTCACCACATCTGTTTCAGTCCCTTCTTCCCCACTCATTTGCATCACATCCTATCAACTTCCTACTCAAATTGTTATGATCTGAAATACTAACAATTTTGCACATTGAATGTGTCGTTATCTTCAAAAGAAGATATGAAAGACATAGAGATGATTTCATCTTTGATTCCTTTCAGTAAACAAGATAATTTTATGGTAGCATTATCCCCTTTAGGTAGACAATCAGAATAATCTCATTAAGTTTGTTGCTCACAACAATACAAGCTCTTGGTCTCAAATAACTTTTTATTATGAAAGATGTTAAAACCTTGACCATGAAAACAGAGCCATTATGGATCCATGTACAGCTCTTAGGAGATATATATATTTTCCCTTGAATTTATTATGGACTCACTATCACATACCAAAGTTTACATATCTTAGTGTCATGCATGCCCTACCTAAAACACATCGTTGTATTTTCTTTACTGATTGAAGAAGGCGTTCCCAAACTCCTCCCCACCAAGCGGCGAAAGGAGGATTTAGCAAGTTATTTTCTTGAAACTTATCTCTATTACTACTACTTTCTAGTCAATCGAGTTGAAAAGATTATGAATGAAATTACTCCCATTATCGCTATAAATTATTAGAGGTCATTCCCAATGGGCTGTAAATCTCCTGAAGTTATGTAAAAAACCTTTTATTTGATAGAGAAGGCACAAATTCTAATTGAATACCCCTTAAAGGCGGTGTAAGTACATATAACAATCCAGTTCGTGGTTCCTTCCTTCAGAACAAGCGGACTGATAAAATCAGCACCACACATTTCAAATACCCCCTATTTTGGTCACGTGATAATGCAACCCTATTTCGGCCACATGATAATGCAACATCTTCATTGCCTCGGCGGTGTGATTTCTGCATTTGATATTTAATTACTTTTCTAACAATTTCTCTTGTGTTTATGATCCAGTGTTTTTTCTTAAATCCATCAGTAGAATATTTAATCCACAATGTAATAATTCTAATGAAGTGTAGCTACATTTATTTATGCTTACTGAGTAATAAAATAGACGGTTTAAAATTGTCAGATTTTTTTCGATAGATTTTATTTTAGCATAAATTGTTCCTGAAAATCCTTTGAAATGAAAAATAGATTTCAATCCAAATAAGTATTCTGTAGTAAAAGAATTCTACTGAACTAAAGTAGCCACGTTTCTTACCGATCTAAAAGTTCCTTTGTAAATAATCACCATCCAGAGTGTTCTTTTTAGTTATATATATAATATATATAAAATCTTATATTCCATGCAACTATTTTGATGGGCCGTGGTAGCCTAGTGGTTATAGGGTGTCGGCCTTCCATCCGGAAGGACGGAGTTTGATTCCCAATGACTCCAAATACACACCGAGTACATAATAGCTGAATTTGGATCCAGATACTTCCTCTTCAAAGTGTATAGGGCAGGGTCCAAGTCCCAAAATACCGACAAAGAGCCACCGAGTACATGCTCGTAAAATCTGTGGAATCGAAAGTCCCGTGGTTGGTTATTGAGCAGTACCTCTGTATACAATGGTTTGAAGAAAATTTCCTCCCTCTTTATATCAATGTCCAAATTGAGGGAGTGGATCCTCTGGTGGTGCTACCTACTGGAGAATTTAAGAAAAAAGAGCGAAAACAGACTTTCCCCTTCATAGGGATCTGATTAAAACGAAAGACGCTATTGATTTAAATTTGCATAGCCAAGGCATAGAGAGCTTGATTTGTCCAAGTGTCATAAGTAACAACTATTTTGATTTTTCTAAAGCTTGATAAGTATGTGATATTGTATTGATGATGTTTTTTCTTAGCATTTAACAATGCTAATTATCTCTTTTCAAGTTCTGGAAATGTTTCTTGTTTAATCAATGCATCTGATTTTGATTCCTGGTCTTCCTGGTTCTTCAGCCAAAGTAGTCCCTCCCACAATTGGGAGTCAATAAATTTCTTTATATAACTTCCTTAAAGTTAATCAACAAGATTTTCTGAACTTGTACCTATTTCCAATTTTATACATTCGAAAATGCTTTGATTTCCTGAACTCTATTTTGAAAAAATACTGCCCATGGTTTTAAGTTTTGAATCCCATGTAACGTAATTAATGAATCTGTCCGAAAAATTGATGAAGTCGATGAATCTGTCCTTTCTTTTTAACAAAGAGAGGTAGTCTTACACGAATATTTCAAGCCATCAGTTTCGATCTTAGCACTAATTGTGGGTGTGAACGTTTACTTCTGCTTCACTTTTGCTTTTTGAAAATGCCGTCTTTATGTCAACAATCAATCTTATCTTCTTTTCTCTGACCTTAAGAATTACTTCAAGGTATTATCGCAATAGTATTCGATCCCCTTTCCACGAAATCATTTAAAGAGCGAATACCCTTTAATCTACTTGAAGTATCGAAGTGGGCCTAAGTTTTGTTGCTGGATTTTGTTTTAACACACAACGATGAGGAAAATTCTTTGGAAAGTTCCTTTTTCTGTAATGTTATCTTCAACCACTCCACCAAAGCAGATTTGTAAGCATCATAGTTGCCATCCGAAATCAATTTCTATGTAAATTTATCTAATCTTTTTTCCAGCAATAATTTTACTATGAGTAAGATTTCTCTAATTTTTCATGGCATTTTAGCTTTATTATCTCTCTTCATTTATTGTTATTTTTTCTTAAAGTAGTCTGTGAAACAACAAGTATAACAATTTTGCTAAGGGATCTCTAGCAATATCAGTTTTTGGATTTTCCCATCAAAACTCCTCATAAATGAGTTTCTTCCGCAGTTTGTTAAGAATTTAAAGTATAAATCTTTTCATTATAATATTATCCAGGAAACCTAATTGAATTATAAATCCAATTGGTGTGTTTCTTCTATTTATACCAGTGGCAGTAATGTCCATATTACTCATTTATTCAGTAAATTGTCCCTTTGAAACATAAGATATGTTTCCTCAAAACGTTTTTATTCTGGTTCACAATAAAAAGCTTTTGATCTTCTTCACAATGAAAAGCTTTTGGTCTAGTTCACAACAAAATATTTTTGATGTAACTCACAACAAAACCTCGTACGTAAATCGCTAACACTAATGCAAAAATATTCGTGATCTGTGAAAGTTTTTTACCTACAAAAACTGAAGAGATAATAGCTGTTTTTAACGATATATTTATAATCTTTTATCTTTATTCAAAACGCCATTTAACACATGAAGATATCCCATATAGATATTAGTTAAAAAGACAAATTGCTTGAATCATGAAATGCTTCGGAAATCCCTTTGGTTTAAGGTGCTAAAGACAGAATACGGAATTGCGTTCATCTGCGATTCAATGCCTTTATGGTCGACGGCGTAATGGTAAAAGCGTAAACACGATCATTGCTCAGGACAAACGCAGAACTTTTCGAATATCGAAAAAATAATAAATTGCGTTGTTTTTTGAACGAAATATTATGAGATTGTAGAATTAAAGGCAGAAAAAATACATAAAGCACATACACACATATCACTTTTAACTATAACTTTACCTGAATACATAAAGTATGACTTACTTCAATATTTTATTAACATCCTTTTTTAACTTGTCTCCTTGCGTTCCGAGATAAGATACGTTCTTAAGCAGCCTCAGAGTTTGCTAGTAAATACATTTTTATTTTTAAATTCATTTTAAATCCTTTTTAATTACTTTCAATTCTTGCAGTTGTTGCAAGTCTTCATATTTTGTATTTGATTACCTTGTGATTCTAAATATTTGTTTATTTATTTTTTAAACATTTTACACCTTCATATATACAAGTATAAATATTTTTGTAGTTTCTTTTAAAAAAAAATCATATTCGACTGTTTCTCTTCTTAATTGGAGTTAATGTCGCAATGTTTTCGTTAGTACATTACTTATTTTTATTAACCTTTACACAATTAAATTCGAAATGCCTTTCCCTTTGTCCCTTACTACCATAATGGCAAAATACAGTCCTATTTCCACAAATTTCCTATTTTAAAATTTTATTTTTATTTTTTTACTGTCTGTACTGTTTTCCTTTGTATTTAACTCATCTGCTATCGTTGAAAATATTTTATAATTTTAAAAACATTTTCTGGTTTATACTTTTCCAACTCTTAATGTTATCCTTTATTTTGTGAAAGAAAACTCATTCTCTAATTTGCTCACTTTATTCATTACTTGATTTGTACTTATAAATATATACTTACATCTGTTCTTCTAATAATCACTAACCGGTTAAATAAATCTATTTTAAACAGTATATATTTGAAATGTACTGCTTAATGACACAATCTAACTTAAGAATCCAATTATCTCTTTAAAAATAGCACAGACACTATTTAATCCAACTCTAACTCAAATGATTCATTCTCCTCTTTTCGATCCCATTTCTCTAATTAAGGAACGTCGACAGCTCTTACATTAAATCCTATTGGCTCCCAATTCCGAGATAGTTTCCTCTTGGGAATTTGATCTCGGCATATTAGACTGACGCTGTTGAAAAGACGTGATGAAAATGCAGTAATAAAGGTACTCATTAAATGTAATCAGTGTATTTGGAAGTTCTGAATTGTAATTCTGAGTGTTGTGTTTTGAGAATAAATGATGACTCTTAGAAATGGGATGTAAAGTAAATCTTAGACTTAGTTTCCATTTAAATTACGCAATAGAATAATGAAATTATGTTTCTTTGATTGCTTCAAGGAAGGCGGGGGGCATCAGTAAAAGAAACTTTAAAAAATTTTGTAATTTTTTCGTTAAATGCTCTTTTGGGACAAAGTGTGCTGTGACCACAAATGAATATAATTTTATTTTCCTGTGGTTGGCAAAGAGACTTATTTGTGAGGGGGCGCCGGGTATGTTCATGTGGAGAGCGCGTGTTGAAGTGAAGTAAGAAGATGACCAGAAACCGATTTTGGTGCCAGCAAGGGAGGAAAAAAGGACTTACGGATAAGGGAAGTAAACTTTTCTCCGAGAGAACTAGTCCTCGGAAGCGTTCGTGAAATCCGAACGAATTCCATCCCCACTGTTTCCGATTCTCAGCTATTGAATTCATTTGTTTCACCCCCTGAATCTTAAACGTCATACATGTATTTGGATTTGCCATTTTTTTTTCTTTGTCTGTCATTTGCGCGTGTCGCTGGGTTCGCAGTGTTGCACTGTAGTCTGATAATTTGAGATTTTTATTTTCAAGTAAGTTTTTACATAATTATTTTTGATTTACCATTTATTGTGCGATAATATTTGTGATTTTAGCTATTTATTAAATATTTTTTAAATATTGTATTTTGATTTTATATATTTCCCATGTATATCTCATTTCTTTTGTTAAAAGGATTTTCTCGCCATTACCGAACTATTATTTAATAACATCGTTATAAAATTATGTATGTTAAAGTTTATAATATGTTCATTGTGTTGGGAGATACCTAATTGCAAATCTAGTTTCTGTATTCATATCGGCATCATGCTTAAAAAGCCCTCTGAATTGAAGTTTGATTGCCGTCAAGATTTCACGAATATATAGTGAGTTCAAATTATTTTTTCTTGGTGATTGTTAGCAAAATACTTTTTTATTGTTATTTTTGATTTGACATTGATTCCTTTTGTTAATTACTTACATTTGTTGCCTTTTAGTTTTAAGTAATTAATATATTATTATTCACTGGTATATATGATATAATTGTTATTTTACTAAAGCTAAATACTCGTTCTAAATTTTACAGAATTAGGGAGAAAATTTTACAGAATTCAGGAGCGTGGAAAGCTCTGATAGTAAGTTCACAATTTTAATTAATCTTATTTGCTCGTCTTTTTTGTTTCAAAAATAAAATGGATTTGAATAATCAATGTAACAATAAAGAATATAAATGTGATATTTGTAATTCTGTGTTTCAAAATAAATCTAACTTAAACCGACATAAAAAGAAAATTCATGCTCAAACTAAAGAACTGCAGCAGAAATCGTATTTCTGTAGCGTGTGCAATAAAACTTTTTTTTCATATGTAGCATACGAAACACATTTGCTTAAGGTACATGATAACGAAATTAGAAAAAAACTTTATCGTTTCAATTCTATTGATGAGTTTATTGTTTTCAAAAATGCAAATGCTATTCATAAATTTGTTAAGAGATGTGGGACAAAAAAACGAAATAATGTAGATGTTGATTATTATTATTGCCATCAAAATAAAAACTTGCCAATTGACAAATACAAAAGGTGCCCTGCTATGATGACAGTAATTCATGGCAAAGAAATTAGTGTTGAAGTAACAGATACCAAAACCTGTGTTTCTAACATTGAATGTACTGATAAAATTATTGATGTAGAATTAGATGGAGGGTGCTCAAATTCCACTAACATAGATTCAATCAATGTACCAACCATACATAACTTACAATCTGATAAAAATTGTAAAATTACATGTGGTATTTGTAAACTTGATTTGGTTTCAAAAAAGGTCTACGAAGAGCATCTGAATAACATACATGACATAATAATTCAAAAAGAAAATTTGATATTTCAAACTCAGTTAGAATTTTTAGAGTGGAAAAAAAATATAGAACATGATTGTACTTCTGATTACGTCAAACATAGTGGTACTAATATTGTAAAAGGTAAAAGGTATGAATATTTTTACTGTCATCGATCTGGTTATTTTCATGGGCGTGGGAATAACAAACGCTATAATAAAATATTAGGTACAAATAAAATAAATGGAACATGCCCTTCAATGATAGCAGTTACCTTTTCAGAAAATAGTACAATTAAGGTTGAGTTTACTAAGACCCATGTAGGTCATACCAGTTGTAACGTACCAAGCGTGACTTAAAACGCTTTAGAGCTGCAGAAAACTTCAGTGGTGTTAAATAAGAGAATTAACATGAATTATGAACACGCACAAATATTTATTATAACATTAACGGACTAACACAAAACATAAAATGGTAAATACATATTTTTGATACTGTCACATTCTGATCGTCCGGAGATCTCTGCTTTTCTCCTAGTTCTCTGTCCCTCCTTCTCCTCGCCCACGCTTTCACTTCTTCTTGCTGACTGGCGCGCCCTCACACGCCGCCGCCAAGAGTAAAACTAGCTTCTGCAGAGGCTTGTTTTACTTAAACAGTCTTGATATGGAATTATTCACTTGCAGATAGAAACAAAAAAAAAACATTGTTTAGTCCCATATAAAAGTTGAAATTAATAAACCATTGACATGAGTTGATGTTTGCCAAAAGAAAAAAAAAAAAACTTATTAAATACTTAAAAGTTAGTGGGATCCAGAAAATATTGACAACAAATTCAACTTACCAATCATTTGCATACAGATATTATACATTTTCAAATACATAACAAGAATTATTATTAGAATACATAATAAACATTAAGAGATAACATAAAAAAAATCTTATTCGTTCATTTCTAACCTGGATAGAGCATCTGCCCCAAGATGGAAAATACCAGGTTGATGAATTATTTTGTAATTCCATCTTTGTAACGCTAGTGCCCACCTTGTTAGTTTGGGACTCTTAGGAGTAGTTTCAATCAAAAATTTTAAAGGGTTGTGGTCAGTAACGATCTCGACCACTGTATCGTGTAGCCATTTGTCAAACTTTTTCAGACCGAATAAAACCGCATATGCTTCCTTTTCTATCGTCGACCAGTTTTTCTGAGTATTATTAAATTTTTGACTAGCAAAGGCTATAGGTCTATAATTATTCTTAACATCCCTTTGTGTGAGACAACAACCAATTGCATAGTTAGATGCGTCCGAATGAATCTGGAAAGGTTTACTACAGTCGGGGGTCGACAATGCAGTTACTTCACAAAGCAAATTTTTTAAGTGCTGAAAAGATTCTTCTTCTCTTTTTCCCCAATTAACATTATTTGACTTTTTCCCTTTAGTTATCTCCGTTAACGGCGAGGCTAATTCTGCGAAATTTGGAATGTAGCTTCGATAAAACCTCATCAATCCTAAAACTGATTTAACCTCCTTTTTGGTGGTTGGTCGTTTCAATTTCTTTATGGTTAAAATTTTATCATTATCGGGTGCGTGTTTACTGTTTCCTATTTTATGACCTAAAAATTTTATTTCCTTAGCTGCAAAGGTACATTTTTTCGAGCTTGATAGAAAATTTGTAATTTTCTAACTCTGTAAGGACATTTTTTAAATGTAATAAATGTTCATCCCAGGTTTTCGAATAGACGACTATATCGTCAATATATGCTTGAGCATATGAAGAGTGATCCCTCAATACCTGGTTTAGAACCCTCTGGAATGTACCAGATGCACCAGCTAACCCAAAAGGCATAACTTTCCACTGATATATTCCATCGTGAGTGGAAAAAGCAGTCAGCTCTTTACAATTTTCATTCATTTTTATCTGATAATACCCCTTTTGTAAATCTAGACAAGTTAAA
The DNA here is from genome assembly GCA_030067965.1 of Latrodectus elegans. Taxonomy (NCBI): domain Eukaryota; kingdom Metazoa; phylum Arthropoda; class Arachnida; order Araneae; family Theridiidae; genus Latrodectus; species Latrodectus elegans. The sequence continues at coordinate 84,535,388 of CM057816.1, forward strand.
TATTGAGCCATACCCGCAGTAAATATCATTTCCTTCATATCTTTCATGGGGAAACTCGCAACCTTTGTAATTGCATTTAGAGCTCTATAGTCCACACACATTCTGATTGATGCATCCTTCTTTGCTACACACAATTGGATAAGTTATCTCAGCTTCGGATGGCTCGATCAGGTTTAAATCAAGAAGTTCTTGAACTTGTCTGCTTACTTCTGCTCGATATGACATAGGAACACTGTAAGAATGTGGTTTGTGTCGGGTGGTATTGGATAAAAGTTCTATCCTATGTTCTCCAACCTTCACTGGTTGCAAGTGTCTTGTAAACAGTTTCTCGTGCTTTCTAAGAAGCTTTATCAATTGAATTTGCTGAATATCTGTCAAATTACACATCTTTAAGTAATATAGATTTTCATGGAATAATCTTTCCAGCATGATTAGTTGGCACGGTTTGAACATCCCCAAACTCTTCTTCTCCCTCGAAGATAACATTGACGGTGTTCGATTCAGCGATGAATTCTCTAATCTTGTTTTGATGCACATGTTTAAAACTATTATCCGGCATTTTAACAAGAAATGAATGTTCGTTTTTCTTTTTTGTAATGGTCCCTGGACCTTGCCAGCGAGCTAATAACTTATTCTTAGAGTCTGGAAGAAGGACAATAACTTTGTCACCTGGTTTAAATGTCTTTGAACTAGATCTCAAGTTATAATAATGCGCCATCTTATCTTGTTTGATTTGAGAGATTATTTTGGCTCTCAAAGCAGCATTTTCCAATTTCCTTTTGAGGTTTTCCATATATACTGAAATCGGAGTTGTATCATGTTGAAGACCTTCTAACTCTCCAGTCCATGTATTCTTTAGAATTGAGAGTGGACCTTCAGGTTTGCGCCCATACAACAGCTGGAATGGAGCAACACCAGTGGTACTATTTGGCACTTCTCGGTAAGCCCAGAGAATGAAAGGAATTTTGGTATGCCATGTTCGAGGTTCATCGAGAATGACATGATGCAGCATTCGTTTTAAAGTTTGGTTAAAATGCTCCACTAGTCCATTGGATTGCGGATACAAGGGCGTAGAAAATCTCGGACTTGATCCCATTCTCTTTTCAAACTCTTTAGTTAGCTCAGAGTTGAAATTAGTCCCATTGTCTGATGCAATGACATTAGGCACTCCAGTTCTCATGAATATTGACAACAGAGCTTCACATGTTGCTTTGGCTGTAAGACTTGTTAATGGAACAGCTTCAGCCCATCTTGTGTGCTGATCTACCAGGCACAGAACGTATTTATGACCTTTTGAGCTCGGTGGCTCAATTGGTCCTATCATATCCACGTTTACCACTTGAAATGGCAATTCGGGTCTTGCTACAGGAGTTATAGGAGCTCTATCTTTAACTTTAATTTTCCTTGTTAATTGGCAGTCTTTGCAAGCTTCACAAAAATTCTTTATGTCTTTTGAAAGACCAGTCCAATAAAAGAATATCTTACTCTCATAGCAGTCTTCTTTGCTCCCATGTGACCACCAAATACAGAGCAATGAGCTAGTTTTAGAACTTCCTTTCTTCGGCATTTTTGGTAAAACTAATTGGTTTGTTGTTTCTCCCAAAATTTTTTCTTTATGGAACAAAAATTTATCTTTGAAATAAAATCCTCCCTTTTCCTCCTTTGCATTTTTCCTTGCTTCCTCTAGATCTTTACAAGTTTCTTGTTCTTTGAGAAATTCTTCAGTTTTCGTAAGTTTCACCGGAGCTTTTTCCAATTTTGCAACACAAGCTTCATTCATTGTAAATTCGTCAGTAACGATATCTTCCATTTCTTGTTTTTTGCGTATATCATCAAATTCTTCACATTCACCTTTGGGATTGTCTATTACGGATATTTTTGATTCAGAAACAATAGTTCCCATTAGCACATTTTTGATTTCTGGCGGCAAGAGAACGTCTTCAACGAGGGAAGGAGCAACTGCACAGAGAACATCTTGATGCACGACGTCACCCGTACCTCCTATATATAAACTCATTGGTATGTTTACTAAAGGACATTTCTCTGCAGGTCCGAAAATTCCTTTTATATAAATGGATGGCTTGTTTTCTAAAGTGAAATCTTTTACCAGATTACTTCTAACCACCGTGATTTCAGTTCCTGAATCTACCAGGGCGGTTGCTCGTTTTCCATTAACATTTATCTGTATTCTTTCTAAATTACAGAAATTTTCACCAATTGTGTTTCGCTTGTGAGCCAATACTTTGGCCACTACAGCCGTTCCCGATTGCTTTGTTTCCTCCTTTTCTTCACGGATCTCCACTGCAGCTCTATTTACGTTAAACTTCTTCTTTACATCTTGTTCAGTTTTGTTTTTCGAAAGTTTTGGGCAAAACTTCTTCACATGTCCGTCCATACCACAAAAATAGCACACATATTTAGGACGAGTTTTAGAAATTTCTTCTTGAGACTTGAAATTCACACGCTTGTTTTCGGTACGAGACGTTCCATAATTCTCATACCTTCTGCTGTCCCGTTGTAATGGATATTTGTTATAAATTTGGGTCGGAACTTTAGGTAGTGTACCTGTTTGCTTCTTAAATGACTTGCGTACACTTTCGTATTCATCAAGCTTGTCAGCTAAAAGTGATGGTTTCCCTATCTTTCCCCATTCATCGACGAAATGGTCTCTTATTTCCATAGGAACTCTTTTCTTAACTTGGTCGGTGATTATAAGATCCTTAAGTCCTTCAAAATCAGTTATTTCCAGTCCGTCGATCCAACTCCTGAAATAGTTTGTCACTTCGTAAACAAAATCTCGCCATGTCTTATCGGGGTTTCGTTGGTGCTGAACGAATTTTTGCCGAAATCCTTCTGCATTCACTTTGAATTTCTTTAATAATACCTCTTTCACATATTCATAATTTCCGAATTCTTCTTCTGGAATTCTGGCAATTAATTCCACAATGTCTGACGACATAAGAGGTAACAGATATGAAACCATATCCTTTTCTTCGATTTTTATCCTTTTGACCTGTCTTTCAAATAATGAAAGATATAACAGAATATCGCATTCCTGTGCATCGAAACGAGGCATCGACTTGGTAAGTTCCATCTGTATATTATTTGGCCCTAATCTTTCTGTTTTCGGCACATAAAGACCTGATTCTATTCGCAATTTCTCCAGTTCAAATTCCATTTGCTGCTTTTTACTTCATTTTCACATCGCAACTTCTCTGCTTCCAACTCTCTTTCTTTCTTAACCAATTCATTTGCTTCTAACTCTTTTCTGGTATTGATGATTGTTTCTAACAATGCTTTAGTAAATTCTTCATCATATGAAGCACTTCCAGTAATGAGCTCTCGGATTTTCACTCTCGTGACATCAGGTTCCAACGCGATACCTAACTCTGAAGCCAAGTCTAAAAGATCTGACTTTTTCCTTTCGCGAAGTAAGTCATATTTAATGCTAAATATTTTAATACGTCTTAGTGAATTTATTAAATTAAACTTTCAAGAATAACAAATTCTGACAAAGTTTTGATTTTCAAACTAAAAATCACTAATTGAATTACTGCGGAAATGACTCATTAAAATGATAAAATAAGCACACAGTGAATTAAAACCCAATCATTTTAGAATTTCAAATAAAAAGAAACCAAAACATAAATTGGAAATAATTATAAGCAAATACTTTCGCTTTACATTTTATATCAATATATTCATTTATAATAATAGCATTTCAGTTATAAAATAGATAGTGATCAACTTAGTTTCAAATGAATTACCAATTAGCATTAATTTATACAGTTATTTCTATTATAGTATACACATTCACATTAAACACAATTTGCAACAATAGATTTAAAATCCAAACGTTAATTACTTTTCAAATCTTTAATCAAATTATTTAAAAATATGCCAATCTATTAAACAATAATAATTATTAACATAAACAAAACTTTAAAATATGTTCTATAAATATACCCTTTATTTTTATTCAAATCAAACTTTCATCTCTTTTTATTTAAAACAAAAGTTCTATAATAAAGAAAATATTTATGACAGTGTACAAAAAAAGTACAAAATATCAAATAATATTCTTTACTCTATTTTATTTTCAGAAATCAAAAGCAACAAAAAAAATGTGTAACGATTTCGTTACTCCTGTGGTTCTTTTCTTTCAACCACACCCACAGACTTCTCGACTCCAAACGGAAATCGAAATCAAAACAAATTTTTATTACGTATGATACAATTAGGTATTACTCTATTTTAAATAAATCGATTTTTTTTTTAATTAGAGAACAAGAACATATGAATTCATACAGTTTCTAGAGAAATGCTTTATCCATATATAAATGAAGAATAATAACACTAATTAAAATAATCATAACATACACAAGGATCAATACAATAAAATTTATTTCACTGACGTAAAAACAATTTTAAAAAGCAATACACTCTAATATACAATATTATCATTTATCAATTTTGAATTTAATTCAACACTGCTGTCGCATAAATTTATTTTTTACTGGCGTAAGATTTAATTTCGTTTACTAATGTAAACAGTTTTATACCTCAAAATAATTATCACTGGCGTGACACACTTCAATCATACAGCTAAATTCAGTACTGCTGACAAAGAAATTAATTTATTTTTACTGGCGTAAAAATTTAGTTTCGTTTACTCATGTAAACAATTTTATACAGTATAATACTTATCACTGGCGTGATACCTATATACCACACTCTCAAATTATTCAAATCAGTTCTGCTAACGCAGACATTTGTACTCATTTGCTGACGCAAACAGTTTTAGCATGTATCACTGACGTGGTACACAAAATTATTACTGTTCAAGAAAATACAGATCCTTATTAAATTAATAATCATATTATTAAAACTTAAGCATACTTTTTCTAAAAACAATATTTTTTATTTTGATATCTTAATAGAGGATCCCAACTAATAAAATATATATATTTGGCAAACATCACTCACCCGCTTCGTATGATGGACCTTTTTATATTTCCTTTTTGTGGCATGGCACCGCTGCCACCATTGTAACGTACCAAGCGTGACTTAAAACGCTTTAGAGCTGCAGAAAACTTCAGTGGTGTTAAATAAGAGAATTAACATGAATTATGAACACGCACAAATATTTATTATAACATTAACGGACTAACACAAAACATAAAATGGTAAATACATATTTTTGATACTGTCACATTCTGATCGTCCGGAGATCTCTGCTTTTCTCCTAGTTCTCTGTCCCTCCTTCTCCTCGCCCACGCTTTCACTTCTTCTTCTTGCTGACTGGCGCGCCCTCACACCAGTGATTTAGGTAGAGTCCGTTTAAATGATGAAGAGCGTATGAAAATAGCCATTGACATATCAAACAAAAAACCAATCACTGAAATATTAAATGATATTAGGGATTCGGTGGGTAATAAACTGAGTCGAATACATTTGTTAGATCGTCGAGGTATATTAAACATAAAAAATAAATTCTTTCCTCACAAACAGGGTGTATTAGATGCAAATGATGCACAGAGTGTACATGCATGGGTAAAAAGTATTGAAAATTCTGAGTCTATAATCAGGTATTACAAACCACAAGGTTTTGAATCCAATAATTGCCTTAAAAAAGAAGACTTTTTACTTGTAATCATGAATAATGCTCAACAAGAAATGCTAAAATTATATGGCAATGATGTTGTTTGTGTTGATTTTACTCATGGTATTAACAGTTATAATTTTGATCTGTGCATATTGTGTGTGTTAGATGACAAGCGTGAAGGATTTCCTGCTGCCCTAATATTGAGTAATCGTCAAGATTCTCAAGCATTAGAGGTGGCTTTTCAAAGTATAAAATACTCTGGTGTAAACATATGTCCGTCTGTCTTAATGAGTGATGATACAGATTCCTTTCATAATGCTTGGTGCTCTGTATTTGGGCCACCAAACAAAAGATTATTATGTACTTGGCACATAGACCGCAGTTGGCGTAGGAAATTAACAGAATATATAAAAAATCAAACTCTGCAGGCTGACTCGTATAAAATATTGCGCTCATTATTAGAAGAACGTGATGAGCAAACTTTTAAAATTCTTCTTTGTGAGGTTATCAATTTATTCAAGAATAACAATGATACCATACAATTTGCAAAATACTTTGAAACATATTATTCTAACAGATGTGAACAATGGGCATATTGTTTATAGGAAATGGGCAGGTATAAATACTAATATGCATTTAGAACGTATGCACCGTACGGTTAAATACATATATTTAGAAGGTAAAAAAGTTAAAAGACTTGACAAGTCAATACATGCTCTTATGCAATTTATTAAAGATCAAAGTTTTCAGAGATTGGTTGCAATTCACAAGGGCAAAATATCTGCGAAAATGTCAAATATTCGCAAAAGACATCAAGAAAGTATGAAATTAGATGTAACAAAGTTAGTGTTCATATGCAAGATAGTTGGTATGTCCAATCTTTTACAACAATAGGAGAAATTTATGAGGTCAGATTAAAAAAGCAATGTAATTTGCAAATGTGCCCCTTACAATGCACATTCTGTCAAGAATGTTTGCATAATATGATGTGTACATGTTTTGATAATTCAATACAATGGAATATGTGTAAACATATACATTTAGTTTGCAGATTACTCAATGCTGACAAACAAGTTCCTCAACCTGTATCTCCAGATTCTCAGCATGAGTTATTTATCAATGAGTGTGATGGAAACAGGTCTCGTGAAATTGAATCGCATGTGCACCAAGTTTCAAATGATTTGTGTGATAACAATTTACGCGCAGCTGAAACAAAAGGCTTAAATTTACTGGCACAGTTACAAAACGATTTGCTGCAATGTACTACACCTGGTGACTGTATGAAATTGGTCACCATATTAAAAGGTGCACAAGCATCATTTTTAGGGGTAAAAGAAAATTCAAAACTGCTTACTAAATTCCAATCAAACAGTGAATCACCATCAAATAAAAAGATAATCAAACAAAGATTTTATTCAACTAAACGGAAACAAGCTAACAAAATAGTTAAAAAATATAAGAAGCCATCAAGTCGGGAGGCAAACAGTATTGCTTGTAATCTCTTAATTAAAGACAAATCCGCAATTTCTAATGTGTGACTTTAATAATGAGCAAATAATTTCAAGAATCAGTAATTTCAATTGTGTAATGGTTTTGCTTAATTAAGGAATATTTTAATTTATTGCTTATTTTAAGATACGTAATGTAAATTTTACCTTAAGATAAGCAGGAAATAAAAAAATGCATTGTTGAGTTAAAAAGTATGTGTTAAATATGTATTATGAAATTTATAAAATTAAAATTCATAATATGCAATAAGGATTTATATTTTATTATATGTTGAATAAAATTTAATTATACCTGTTATCTCTGTGCAATATTGTTATATAATTTTATTAGTTGTGTGATGTGTGCAATAAAATTTATTATGTGTTATTAAAATTAATTTCACCTATTATTTATTAGCAATCTCATCATTTCATTATAATAACTGTGTGTTATGTGCAATAAACAGTGTGAAAAAATACAATATTTCAATAATACTAAGTAAAGTAAAATACTAGAATATTTTTCATGTACTAAATAATATTCACAAAGATTTTATTCAGCTTTAAAAAAAGCGCTTAAACTATTTAAGTAAAGTATAATCATCTTGAGATGTTGCTGTTGTCAAAATGAAAAAGCATGCATCCAGTAATACTGTGTCTAATGAAATATAAATGTGTTTTTAGATTCAGCATTATTGGGTACATGCAATAAAAACATGCTTCCAGTAATGGTATGTGTGAACAAAAAAATGTACAAAAATAAAAATACCCTGCCTTCTATCGCCCATTGTGCCATGATCTCTTGTGTTGCTATCATCAAAACAAAAAATGCACGCATCCAGTAATACTGTGTCTAATGAAATATAAATGTGTTTTTTTAGATTCAGCATTATTGGGTACATGCAATAAAAAACATGCTTCCAGTAATGGTATGTGTGAACAAAAAATGTACAAAAATAAAAAATAAAAAAAATACCCTGCCTTCTATCGCCCATTGTGCCATGATCTCTTGTGTTGCTATCATCAAATAAAAAATTATGTTTGTGTAATTTTCTATGTGCAATAATATATTTTTAATGAATTTATAATTATATTTTAAAAATTTTTCTACTAGGTTCATGTATATGCCGGTTCCAGTGTGCAATATATAACTTAATTTTAATAGCTGTCTGTGCGATTTTTAATTTAATTAATGTGTGCAAAATGTAATAACTTCTAGTCATATCTTTGAAAATGTTCTCCATTATGTTTGTAATCTTGCATATTGAGTTCCCGCATGATCTACTATATGTATTTAAATCAACACTGTAATTACCAAACACTGCAATTAGCCAATATTCAGTTGTGATGCTTGGGTAATGTGCTATAATGTATGTTTAATTAATGAAAAATGAAATGTTAAAACTGAAATAAAATGTTAATATATGAAATATTGGGTTTTCACTTCTTTCTTATCTTTTTGCTGTCTAGATTAAAATTAGTGGAAGTAAAAGATAATTTACAAGAGCGTAGCTAAAAAAATTTTCGCTATTTCAATATATTTTTTATATATGACATTCTTAATTCATTTCTTTAGGTTACTTGAAACAAATGAAGATATATCAATTTCACTTGAATATTGTACGGTAAGAGCTTTATAATTAAACATGTAGTTTTTGTTTTGTTTTTGGAATTTTTATAATAGTTTAAATTGTTGTAATGTGTTACATTTTAATATTTGGATAACATGCAATAAAGTATGTTTAACTAAGGAAAAACAAATACATGAAAAAAAATATTTCTTCAAACAACCTAAATATGTAATATTTGCAATGATGTGTGTTTAATCCAAGTGAATTAAATGTATTTGATTAGATTTGTTGCTAAAAGTTTTGTCATTATTTATACAATTTATTTCTATGTATGACAATCTGATTCATTTCTTTAGGTTACGCGAAACAAGAAGATTAATCAATTTCACTTGAATTCTATATGGTAAGAGCTTTTCAATTAAAAATCGTGTTTCTTTTTAATTCTTATAACAATTGATTATTTAGATAGTCATCTGCTATAAGAATTAAAAGATGGTGGATAGGCATTGAAGTAAATGTTGCTTCTGGGGAACCAGCCATCTAAAATACTTTGGTTGATCTAAATTGCTTTTGTACAAATTTCAAATGTGCATAAGTAATGTAGATTGAACGCGCCTTTGCAAGAACCTCGTGGGTGGCGTGGAATACTTGCAAAAATTTAGCTTTCTTGTGCTACTTGTTTGTTACAATTTATTATGTGGATACCTTTTAAAATATTATGAAAGCTGTGGATGCCCTACATAAGTAAGTAGAAACTTTATGATAACCCTTATAGGTGTATATTCCTCAAGGAAAAGGAAGGGACGTTCTACTAACTTCCAAGCAACAAAGTTTATACTTCCTGATATGCATCCTACTCCATATGTACTATATATTGAATCTAAAGTCTTTAATAAAAGTCTTAATGTATATGTCTATTTGTATTTCATTCAATAAAAGAGAATAAATGATTTAGTTTCATATTGTACTTGTTTATTAAAAGACACAATCACAAGACAAAGCCGAAACGCATAGTAATGCCCTTACAGAAAACACCACCATAACATTCTTATAGCATAAAGGAAAGCCAGTTGGTCATGTTATGGAAAGTGGACTATATTCATGTGCAGCTAAAGGAAAACCTAAAAACCCTCAGGCACTCATCTCATGCAGGCTTTCAATTCTACTGGCTACTTTCAAAGGTTATCTGCAAACAAAAAATAATACTGTGAATACAAAAATATAAAAAAAATAATTCATGAGAACAAGAAAAAAGCATTTTAATTATTCTATGTAAATATGTAATTTTATTAGAACATAATATTTGAATTATGAAATTCTATTATATCTTACTACTTATAGCCCTTTTGTAAATATTTCATCTCACTTGACAAATGCCTTAATATTTCAAGTTGATTATACATGTTTAATCTTGTAAAATTTATGCATGTTGAAGTTTATAAATAGTAGAAATAATCCATTATTTCATAATAAATCAGGGAAAAAAGCAAATACAAATTTATAATTTTTATACAACTATATAATAATTCTGTGTTTTCAATTACAACTTTAATACGATTATTTGGCTAATTTTCTATATCCCATAGTTTTACGTGTTTTAAAATCAGCAATCTTATTTGATCTTTCCCATAAGTACATTCTTATAATTAAAAAAAATTAATAATTGATAAAGTGTATGAATTTTGATGTTTTATGCAATCAACTAGTGGCAAAGACTTCTATTCCAGGCAGTCAATAATATTAGTTAATAAGTGAATAGTGAAGTTTTCTGTATTAAAGGTTTCCATACTGGTGTCTTCTAGTAAATTAATTAATTTGAAAAGTTTAGAGAAAAATATAGGTAAATACAAATTATAAAAAAAGTTTAAAGCATAACATTTGTGTAATGAGTAGAAAATAAACTGAAAATGGAAGTAATACTTTAATTACAAATAAAATTTAATAGATATGAAAGAAAAGATAATGTCGGTAATAATTCATGAATAATAAAAAATGGAAATACAAAGATATCTTAATGCACCTATCTATTAAGTATAATCATTTCAGTAATCAGTTAAAAATAACTTATATTTATATTTTAACGATGTCGGTTACAGTTAAAAGTACAATACTCATTTTACATCTGATTAAAATGATAATTGCTTACTTTTAAAAATGCATGATTTATCGCACAATCTTGCATTAATTAAATAATTTTCAAATAATGATGCCTAAAAACATAATATAAAATGAATTTTAACAGTAACTTTATTTCTCAATTTTAAGTTATAATTGAAGAAAGAACAAGCTTAACTGGAACCGTTAAATGTTTATGGATGTAAATAAACAAATAGTTTGATTATGCCAGAATTGTGCTTTTAAAAAATGCTTCATTATCTAAGAAAATATTTTTGATTGAAACTTTATTTTTGTAAAAGTATAACACAAAAATACAATTTAACAATGCTGATAACATAATATCTTATATTTGCATATTCAACCTGGATAGACAAATGATGAACAAATTTATACATTATGATGACTGAGTACAAATAATATATTTTACATTTAATCAACCAAAAGAAAAAACTATATTGTATATAATAATACTAAGTAGGTATTTCTTATATATTTTTTAAAATTTATTTAGATTTATATTCATGCTCTTTATTTATAAGGTTTAATATTTAGGTATGTAAAGTTATTCAAAATTTGATATGCTAGATTATACAGCAATTTATCCTTCACATATTGAAGCAAATGATAGAAATTTGCTCATTTTTTGCGCAAAAGCAGTTGGATATAAATATACATAACATCTTCTGTAAAACATGAAATTAAAGATAAATATATTTTGTATTTAAGAATCGTGTTGAATAACTAAGAAGCAGAACTATTCCACCTGAAGAAATTTGATTCATCAATCCTGACATTCTAATAACATTTTTCAAAAACAAATTATAGATTTTAAATGTAGGTTAAGTTTTAGTGTTAAACCTGGAAAGAATACTACATAGATAGCTAATTTAAACAGTTTAGCTAGCTTATGCAATTTCTCACCAAGTGTTTAAAGATATTAATAAATAAGATTCAGTAAAAACATACCTTTATCATTGGGAATATGCAATCTATTCAGTTACAGCCATAATAAATATAAAAGTAGCAATTCCTTAGCCTTAGATATTCAGTTTTTATACAAACATTCAAACTATCTTTTAGGGTGCACTCTTGGTTATCTGCCGGTGACTGCATTGAAAACTTTCAAAGCAACTCTATGGACATTCCTTCTGTTAATAACGTTCCTTTAATAATTCCATGACATTCCTAATGTTTCTTTAATCATTTTAAAATGCCAATACCTCTAAAATGTTTGTAAAGTTGTAAGATGTATCTTCTTACGAATTTCTACTGTCATTGGATCCACCAAAAATAATTAGTAGCACTTTTAGAGATCACACACATTTTCTCTTTTGCTATTAGTGACCATGTTTCAGATGCATGTGTTAATACTGGTCTTATGAGAGTTTTATATAGTAAAATTTTAGTTCTTTCAATCAAGTGAGAATTTGTCTCTAAAACCAACTAGACAGTGACAATTCTGGTTTAGATCCCAGGACTGATTTTGCTTTGGTATTCTACCTCAGATAACAGGTACGTAAACACTTTCAATTCTATGTCCCTTATTTCAAAGATATCACAGCAGGACTGATTTCGAATTATGTACACATACAGTATTATAAAAATTAGAGTTTATTACTACTCCGAATCAAATTTTAATCAAACACATGTTATATCATACAAATGCAAAAAGCATTCTGATGTAGTAAATCAGTTAGGTGCATTTTATCACTTGCGCTGGTACATAGGAATAAGCCATAATTATTCATCATAATTTATTTTAGTAATAGTGATTGCCTACTTCATAACAATTAATTAATTACCAATTGTTATACAGAAAGTTCATTTTTAATAATATGTATATAGTTGGTTGTCACTGTACTAGGTAGTGCCACACTGAAGTTTTTTTTTTAAGATGAGAGTAATTGCGCGGTATATTAAAATTCGAGTTTCAATAAATTTGCTTCTAGTTATTAGAATTTTAATATTTCTACAGTATTAAATTATAATGAAATTTTAATTTTTTGGAATTTGAATGCAATCAACATCAGGGGTAGACGTGCAGAAATTTTTTCAGGACATTATTTCCAAGAAATAGCAGGACATTTTCAGGACATGTTTTAATAATTAAACAAAACCAATGTTACTTTTACATATTATTTTCTGTTTTATGCATAAAACACATTTTAGGGAGGAATAAACTATTTAATAAATTCTGAGTTTAATTTTTAGTACAACAATTTGAAAATTGATACAGAAATTTAAACTTTCTATACTGAATATTTTTTGAAAATTACTAAGTTACATGATAAATGCTTTAAATTAACAATTAATTTATGCATAATTGAATAATGTTAATTTTGAACTGGATGCATTAGCATTTAATTCCGATAATTTAATACTGCAATTTTTAACTTATCATTCACAGATGCAATCTCTGCATTAGCAGCAGACAGCATACATTTGTCCAACTTTCACATCACTCATATTATCATCACTGATAGCAGCACATGCTATTTTTTTTAGTTGCATCATCCAAAAGCTTTTGAGCTGCACACTGATTATCAAGCAAATTTTTCTTTTCTTTCTCAAGTTCATTAATTTTTTCTAATAGGTGCGATTGTTTAAACTTTTTTTCACAAGTAGCTTCTACATCTTCCTCATCTTTTCTTCTCTGATTGTGTTACATCTTTTGATTTTTCCATATATGATGCATATTCTGCATGAGATTTCTGAATGCATTACTTCTTTGGTATATGGAGTGGAGGAAACAGAATTGCCATGGATTCGAATAACATCATGACAAATCCGTAAACTTTGAACTGTTAATTACGATAAAGAAGCTCTCTCCTTTGTCACAACAAAATTGTTAGTTGAAAAACCTCTTTCTGGTTGGGAATTTACATTCAATAACGACAGACATGCTTTAATCACTCTAGAAAGAGTAGGATATTTTATATAACTGCCAGCATCTTTTATATTGAAAACCGCATTCCAATATTTACAGATATTTTGATCATTATCATAATCATTCACAATCAAAGTCACATCTTCACACATGTAAAAGAATCCACTCTTCATTCATCTTATCAATATCTGAAAAAGTTTTATTCTACATGAGGAATATGTTGAATTAATCTGCTAAATGAACTCCTAGACTCTTCCTTTTTTCTATTATAAGGAGACAAACACTGGAGCTCTGTCAGTAAAGGATTTGTTATAGGAAGTTTTTGAAGCATATGCTTTGAAGTTGCTATGTAGCAGCTTCTGACACATTGTAGAAATGTTGTTTTATCAGTAAGCTTTTCCAGTATTGCTGTTGCACCATGACCTATTTCAATCTTGCTTAAATTTAACCAATTTTTTCCTGAATCAACATTAATTTGTAGCAACTTGGGTTTAAAAATTTAAACATAATACTGCGAACAAGTTCATTTAACTTACTGTACATCACATGTACTAAAGGTTCGACTTTTTGCATTAATATGGTTCAAAAGTTTTATAAAAAAAGAAAAGAAACAAAAATGCAGATATGCCAGAGTCTTAGGGTCTTTCAAATATTTTATAATCCGAAAATGTCTATCAGAAAGAGGAGATTTCGACTCTCTTAGTTACTTTAACAATAAAATATTCCTTTAGAACATCATATTGCTCAACAATTCTTCTCACAAACTGAGCCTAAAGTTAACCAACGGCTCTCAACATGACGAAGGAAACTATTCTTAATAGTTTCTTCCAGTATTTCTAACTGTAAGGAATGATTATCTTCCCCTTCCTGCAGGAGATAGTTTGAAAATTGATGAATATCTACAGCAAATCCATCAATATTATAATCAATTTTATCAATACCCTTACGTAGTGCTTCATGGATTATGTGTAAGCAACATGTACCCAAATCAATTAGTACTGGTAAACTTTGCTTACTCAGTTCACTATTTATTTGCTTTAAAACAGCTAAATTAACACTTGGTCCATCCATTGACAACTGCATTAATTTTTCTAAATTCAAACCATTATTTTGAATAAAACTTAATAAACATTTTACAATTTTATTGGCTTCAGCATGCCCTAAAAAATGTGATTCGAGGTAGGAAATGACATTTTTACCTTGTTTATCAGACCAGTATGAGATGTAAATATCCAACTGTTTCTTTATTTGTTTTGTTGTAGTTTCATCGAAAAGTAAAACAAAATATGAAGTGCCGATATTCCGAAACAAAAGAGTTTTGAAATACGGACCTAATCCAAAATTAATCATATACATGACGTTTTTGTCAGATAATTTGAGATTTTTTGCTATGGAGGGATCATCAAAAATTTCTCCATAAATGTTAGCTAATAATAGTCCATAATGTTAGTTTCTCTGTAAATGTAACATTCAAAGATGAAAAAGAATTATTTTTTATTGCCACCAAAACTAAAATAGTTTCAGCTTTAATGGTTTTCTCTGATATCGTTTTGGGAAGCCATGATTTGTTATTCACTACTACAGTCGATGTCGAGGATTCAGATGAAGTTGATGACTTGATAGTAAATAGTGTTTGATTCTTGTAACAGTTCACAGCTTTTTTGTGTCTTAATCCATCTGCATGAGCAAGCACTTGTATAAAACGCATATTTGAAACACTGAATTTGCTTTTGCATACAAAGCACTCCGCAGAATGAACATCGTCAACACTTTGGCACCAGGTCTTGATTAGGCAATTATTCCCATCTTGCAGTTCCAACCATCTGTCGGAAAATTTAGTTTTCCTTGGCATTTTTAAAAGAAAATTGTTTTCAAAAAATAAAATTCTGAGCTTGCATTCTTCAAAATACCCATCAAAATCTTTCAAAATGGCACGATAAGCATTTCACGCATGCACATAAACGTAGGCGAATAATTCTCACAATTTCGCCATCATTGTAAATAGTTGTGCACTACTAAAACCAGAATATTTGTCTGTAAAGGCAGAAAATAGAATTTAATGGTAAACCCAAACCTAAATTTTTTTGACGTCAGATATTCGTGAGCAATAGCTGAAAACGAGGCGGAGACGAATGTATAGGCAACCCTATTTCCAATTTGAAGGAGAACAAAAAAGTGGGAAATTTTTCTCTTTATTCTTGCATAGAAAGAAGATGAATGAAAATATATACTCCACTGAAAGAAAAGTTTACTACTAAAAAATATAAAATTATTAATTAAACTTTTAAAAGAATGTAATAAAAAATAAGGACATTTCAGGACGTTTTTTAAAAAAATCAGAAAATTCAGGAATATCAGGACAACTCCGAGCCCTGCAACATTAGTAGCCAAATATTGTGCATAGTGACATAATTTAGGCCGGCGACAGAAATGGGAAGCACCTGGTGTGAAAATGATACATCGAGCCAAACCTGCACAGCTCCGCTGTTTTTTTTTTTTTTTTAAACAAAGAGTAGGAATATCTGTTGTTATAAGAGCTGAATAAATGTAAAAATTAATTGTACAGTCACACTTAGCAATTTTTTAAAATCTTGCAAAAGTTTGGCTGGGGCAAAATCACTAAAACCATAAAAAATCTAGAATAACAAATATTTGATATATTATTGGTATCTCACAATATGCTCAGTTAATTTTATAAAATTAACAAAATATGCAGATGTATAGATTTTAGCAAATTGTAAAATTATATAATTGACATATTACCATAAAATTATTTGATTAACTTCTATATTAATGAATTCACATCGGCAAACAATCATTAAAATTTATTTTATGCCTATCTAATTTATTATTAATTAAATGAACAATAAACATACCCATCTCCTGTTTACTGTTGTCACCTACTGGTCTACTTCTGTGTCAGCTCTGCATCAGTTATTTTCGGAGAATATATATGCAATATTGAATCAATGAAAGTCATATTTGTTGAACACTTATTTTTCTTGTGCAACACACATTGAGCTAGACTCATAATCTAGTTCATTTTTAGCTTTGTCACTGCCATATCATGACAGTGGTGTCAGGTGAATTAGCCATTCAAGTGGTTCAGTATCAGCCGCTACAAAAGGATAACCGGTCACAGCTGACTTGCACGCGCAGTAATTTTAACATTCGCAACAAGCTTTGCAACAGAAAGACCAGCCCTGGTTAACCCAAAAGGTGTACAGTTTTTAGACAATACTGTGAGGTCGCATGTCGTGCTGGTATCCAGGAACACCACACAGCAAATTGATAAGCAAAAGTTTATACTATTCTCCTTATACTTACCTGATCTTGCACCTTTACATCCCTATGCTGTGGAAGAAAATGCTGTTTAATAATAAAAATTAGACATATGTAGAAAGTTAACTATTTCGAAAAATGCATTATTTTATAAATTTATAATCAATAATTAAACTCACACAACATACCATAAATCCGATATCAATTTTTGGTATAAAGATACAGGAGAAACGCATTTAAAATGTTATTAAGCATATAAATAAATTTATAACCAATGTGTAGACCCAAACCAGTATACTAATCTTCATTGATACGATTTCCATGAGCATATCAATCATGTACAGCATAAAACATTGTAATGAAAACAATAAAACATAAAAATTATTTGAAAAGAATAATACAGAAAATTATTTTAAAAGTACAATATCTTATAATTATAAAAAACACGCCCATGAATACTGAATGAATAACAAATTTGATGTGAATTTGCGACACAAAATAGGAATCTAAAATAAGCATTGAATTATAATATAATACAGCGTTTTGCATACAATGGTCAGATACATACAAATAAATTTTAAGTTCACGCTTACGGTGATCACAAACCAGTAAATCTTTGAAATGAACTTTGTTCGATTGTGTAAAAAAAACGCCTTTTTAATTATATGAGAATTATTAACATATTTTATAACTCAATAACTAACATGACATATACTATAAAATAATTAACTTAAGAGCTGTAACTTCAATACAAAAAAATTCACATTATTTACACAAATGTTACTCACCGACGCTGACGGGCAAACAAAACAAAAAATGGCGGAAACAAATCTGAATTCTATACGCCTGTGTGGTATTTAGAACTACTGGGGGTGGCAAGAATGAATTCAATAGCCGATAGTGGGAATGGCATTCGTTTGGATCACCCGACTGTTTCCGAGGACTAGTTCTCTCGGAAAAAATTTTACTTCCCTTATCCGTAAGTGGAAAAAAGGTCGAGTGTTTTGGTCAGAGAGACAGACCGGGGCCGAACGCGTGGAGCTGCCTGGGAGAAGACTCGAGACTGGATAGGTGCTAGACCAGTGCCGGACACGTGGAAGTTGCCGGGAGTGAAGTAGTGAGTTCCTGGAAAAATACCGGAGATTTGCTTCAGGGTTGAATCAAGCTATACGATACTTCTACGGCTGCTGTGACACTTCAGCACAATCCCTAGAGACTGAAAAGAAGTCATCAGACCAACCCTGGTTTGCATTATAAGGAGGTTTTCTGGTTATCCGGTGCGACATCTAGTCTTGCCCACGTGGGCTATCCCGGCGTTCACAGGCCACTTCGTAAGTTTCATTTGTGTAAGATATTACTTATGTTATACCAAATTACTCTGTAAATTATAATTTGTTTGTCCAAGTTTATCTCAAAATTTTATTTGTTTTATTCTAAATTACTCTGTAAGTTATAATAGTAGTAGTGTTATTCCGACTTTATCTGTAATAAATTTAATAAACTAAATACGAACCTGGAGTCTTATTAAGTGTCTGTTGATAATTATTATTCAACAAATAATTCACAGAAAAGGAAAATACTATACAATAAGACACTTAGTACAAAGGCACTGTCATTCTTGCATTGGAATCCGCTATCGATTAAAGACGTGCCTATCAGTGATGTTGCTCAAAAGGTTGTCGGAGATTTGTTCGCCAGGTTGACTTTCGGTAAATAACATCGAACTCTTCATTTAAATACTTGTTGACTGTTGTAAAACATTTTGATACCACCGCTTTTAAATAAAGGAGAATAATGAGGAGTCTTCATAGATAGCAAGTATTACAAAGGAAGACACGCAGAAGACTTTCAAGCACACACAATACGATTCATTAGCGACAGGGATCAAAATGGGGACTTTCAGCATTGTAGAGCGCTATACTATCACTTAACCATGGTGGGCTCATTGTCTGTAAATGATTCCATTTCTTGACTTAGGCTAGTGTTGTCTTTGTAAGATCTATATTAAAGCGATACAAATTGTATGTTGGTCTTTTCAGATTTATTGATATCAAGCACAGCGTTCCGTCTGACCATCTTGAAGTCATTAATTCCATTTTAAAACGTTAATTTCGGGTGAGGGCAAGAAACAATACTGTATATGATAAATTATCAAAGTCAGAAACACGAGATTGTGTATTTCTTGTGTACAGCATATGGTCTTATTAGTGTAGCTCATTTAATGACCATCATTACATATAATCAGTACATAATATTCTAAACTTTTTTTTTTACAGTTTAATAGTGGTGATAGTACCCATCTATAGAAGCAATAATTTCATAAGAACATA
This sequence comes from Latrodectus elegans, assembly GCA_030067965.1. NCBI lineage: Eukaryota > Metazoa > Arthropoda > Arachnida > Araneae > Theridiidae > Latrodectus > Latrodectus elegans. Next base: position 84,554,668 of record CM057816.1, read on the forward strand.
GAGTTGCATTTCACTCTGAGAGGCAGAAAAGAGGAAAGTAGAAGCTTATCAAGAATCTATCTCAAATTTACCTCAGACAGCAAGTTTTCACAGAGAAGAAACAGCATTTTGCTCTTATTGGTTGTAGGAGAAAGCCAATCAGAGTATACGTTGTTCTTTAAAAACGCAATCAACACGTTTGATCTGACAACCATGCCCACTGTACAACCACTCGCAGACACCAGCAGAAATTTTATGAGAACATCTGGGGAGGTTTCCTTGGTGATTATCTGGTAAGCCCTTACATCTTACCATACCGTTTGACCGACGCAACATAACGTATCTTCTTGGAACAAGTGCTTCCCAGTTTACTGCAGGCTGTTCCACTCCCCATCCTGAGAAACATGGGATTTATGCACGATGACGCCCCAGTTCCTTTTTCCATCACGGTCTGTAACTTTTTGAATGATGACATATCCCGCACGATGGCTTTCACGTATCGGATCTGTGGCTTGTCATCCTCTCTCAAAAGACCTCAACCCACTGGATTTTTTCTTCTAGGTTCACATGAAATCTTTAGTATACGAGGCGCCTATGGACTTAATTGAAGATCTCGTGGCTAAAATCCGGGTATCAGGAATTTTCGAGAGGGTGCGCCAGTCGTTCCTTCGCCGGGGTCAACAGAACGTAGACACATATGGGCGCCATTTTGAGCATTTGCTGTGAAGTTTTTTTAATAAGCAATAAATATGATTATAAAACTTTTGGAATCAGGTGGAATTCATTTTTTCTGCCTCTTAGAGTAATATGTGACCTTATATTCCTACGTAATTATTGCTTGTCTGGATGGGTACTATCACCCCTCTTAATTTGTGAAAATAATTTAGAATTACCCTGTATATGAATAAGAGTACATATGAAATGTTTTTCTAAGTAAGTTTTTGTCATTTTAAACTAATCTAAAAGAAAATTAAATTAGAAAAGTTTTTAAAAGCATTAAATTCTATCAATCCTTTGAAAGTGTAATAAATTAAAAAAATCAATACGTTTATTCATAATAATAAAATAAATGACGAAAAGTTAAAAAATTAGATTTCGAAGTTATTAATTTCAAAATGAAAAACATTTCTATAAATAATTAATCGCACAGACACAAATTTTAATTTTGAAAAAAAAAAGTACTAAATAGAGATAAAATTAGTTTATATTTCTTACTATTTTCACACAATTCAACACAAAATGAATTAAAAACATATCTCTGTAAAAAATTATATTAATATTTAAAAATATCAGAGATGAAAATTTTAGTTTTGGGAGAAAGGATTTACTGTGATACATATATATATATATATATAGTTTAAAAAAAATTTATTTTTATGTCCTCACATGTTAATAGAAACATCTAAATTCACATATAATTAAAAGTGCCAAAAGTTGAAAATTTATTCTGTTAGAAATAATTATATTATAATTTAGTAACACAAAATAAAAGTAAAAAATAATTTGCTTAAAATTATTAATCAAATCATTGTCATAATTACCATAAATCATTAACTATCACACAGATAAAAATTTAAATAAAAATTTATTTCTGTAGAAGAAAATCAATTTAAGTATATCAAATAAAGCAAAAATAATTTGCAAATATTATCGTAACACAATTCACGATAAATTTTACTTTAGTTTTCATTAAAATAAATGCTAAAGTAACTATAAAACTTTATTTTCTTAAAAACATTTGTTTAATTATACTTACTAACAAAACATTCAGACAAACGTATTACTCTATAAAACAAATGACAAAATAACATAAAATGTATCTTAGAGATAAGACTGTTTCATGATATTAAAATTAGCAGAAAAACAAAACATATTACCAAATATCAAAATTATAACGAATATTATAATAATAACTAAAAATTATTGGGATGAAAAATTAAATTTCATATTGTTTAATGAAATTAAATACAGAAAAATAATTTAATCCCAATTGTCATTATAATACGTCACAAACATCTTGACAAAAAATAAATGTAACGAAAAAGTTAAATTTTAGAAAATATTAATTTATACTCATTAAAGAAAAGTAATTTACTCACAACTATCATTTTTGTCCATCATAAAAATAATAATGATAATAATTAAATGTCTTATGAAAGAAAATCTATGATAAAATATCGATTTAAATTAAACAAAGAGAAAATTAGTTTATTTATAAACAGATCGTAAAATATCACGAATATTATAATGATAATAAAACATAGCAAAGAAGAAAAATTGGTTTTCATCAAATGTACGTTCAATAAAATAAAATAAAAAGAAAAAAACAATTTAACCACAGTCATCAAAATAATTTTTCATAAATATGTGATAAGGATAATTAATTCTCCGAACTCAAAAACATTATTATAGAAAATTGATTTAACATATGCAATAAAGAGAAAATATAATTTACATATAAAGGGAATACTAAATCCTTTCGCGAATGTCACGATAATAATTTAAAACCACAAGAGGTATTTCACTTTTCCAAAATATATCTGTAATAATGTATAATGATATTGTTTTTCGCAAATACGTCCTTTCTTGGCATAAGAAAATTTTTTTAAATCTAGGTTTCTTTTTAAAAAAAAAAGATAAAGACAAAAAATATTTTAAAGTTGCATTATAAATCATTAGAAATATCCTTATAGTAAATAATTAAATATCATAAGATTAAAAAAAGAATTTTAGAAAATATCTACTTAATGGAATAATCATTATTATGGAGGAAAATTAAATTACTTACAGGTATGGTTATAACGGTTCATATAGGTATAATGATAACGTGAAGATAAAGTAGAAATTCAAATCATAAAGAATATCATAATGAATAACTAATATCATAAGCATGATTTTGTAAAATATCCATATAATAAAAAAACAATTTAAATCAGTATTTAAAAAAAATTTCTGAATCGACAAAAAAAATAAACGTTCAAAAACATAATTGTTTATAAATTTAGTGAAAAATTAATTTGCCGCTGATGAAATATCTATTGTAAAATGTTACTTTAGTAATTATATTAAATAAATCGATTCGTCATTTTAAAGCAAAGAAAATAAAATAATTCACTTTTAGGTACCATCGCAAATGATAGTAAATACTATGAAAATAATTAAACAAAACAATGGTTAAAAACTTTCTTCTAAATTATACATACATAATATAAAATAGGAAAAATATATATATACACAGCCACCATAAAAACTGTTCACAAATAAAATGATAAAAATTGAAGTTTAGAAGTTGGAAAAGAAGAAAAATCGACTGCAAGTATTCAGTTTGATTATTTTAAATAAAGAAAAAAATACACTTTTATATAGCATCTCAAATCATAATAAATGTCAGGATAGTAAAAAATTAGATATATTACAGAGTTGAAAAATTAATTTTATATAAAATATCCATTCCAATGATCCAAAGATTAAATATAATGAAAATTTGAGAATAAAGTAAAAATTTAAATCAAGTTTTGTGTTTGCTTGTAATTTGTTTTAAAAACTGTGTAATTAATTTATAATAAAGAGAAAAATAATTTTAATTTAAGTAATGATAAATCATCACAAATCAGAATCACAACGAATTTTATGATGATGATTAAATATCACACGCGAAAAATTCTTATTTTTATTACATAAGTGTTTCATGCTACAACAATTGGAGAAATAATAATTTACACACAGACATTATCATAAATTTTGATAAAAATAATATTAATTAATTATCAAAAATATCTGCATGTAGATTTGTAGATTATATAATGTAGATTTATTGGTATTAAATAAAAAGAAATAATGTTTATTTCTAAGAAGCCTCACAAACCGTAATAAATATAATAATAGTTAAATTCAACACACATGAGAATTTAATTTCTATGAAATATACGTTTAATGATACAAAATGAAAAGAAAAATAAATAATGCACATCTATCATTGTATTTGTTCATAAATACAATAAGAAAAATATAATTTGACTTGCACAAAATATCTAAAATATTTAATTTAATATTAATAAAAAGAAAAATAATTTATATTATATAGCATATCAAATCAAAATTAGCATCGTGATAGTAAATTTGAATGAAGGCTAAACTTTCATTTTTATAAAATATCCGTTTAATAATATGCAATGAATAAAAAATAAATCTACACAGCTATGATGACAACGCATCATAAATAAAGGATGATTATCAAATTTCATTTGGGTTAAAATATCATTTTCAAAATCGATTTGAAATAGCTAATTATAGAATAAACTAATTTACCGAGAAGCATAACAAATCATCACGTATATCACAATATTAATATAATACCACTGATGTTGAGGTTTGATTTTTAAAAACAATTTTCAACAATATAAAATAAGTTATCATTATAACTGTTCATAAGTATAATATTAATAATTAAATCACATGCATGTAAAATCTGCATTAAAAATTTGATTTATATGATTTTAAATAAAGAAAAAAATAAACTGCTTTTCAATGGATCATAAATCATTACGAATAAGATGACAGTCCAAAAAATAAATTACCATTACTGTCAAATTTTTTTAGAAATAAAATGATAATAATTGCATTCCCTGTGAACAAAAAATCTATTTGTTAAAAAATCGATTTATTCATAGAAAATTAAGGCAAAAAATAATTTAATTTTTAGTTATATCACAAATTACAGCGAATTTCATGATAATAATTAAATATCAGAAGGATGAAAATTGTATATTTATTAAGCTTACATTAATAATATAAAATGGAGAGAAAAATCATAAATATAATCATAAATATAAACACAAATCATCATAAATATAATGATAATCAATGAATGAAAAGTATTTTTTAAGATGTTAATTTAATAACATTTAACAAAGAAAAAACAACTTACTTTAAATATTTACAAATCGTAACGAATCACGAATATTAGGAAAACGATTAAATATCACGGAGCTGAAAATTTGATTTTCAATAACATATTCTTTTAATAAATTAAAATTGATAAAAAAATACATACTATTTTCATCATATCTGCAATTATGTATTATAATAACTAATTTTGACCATGACAAAAAATGTGTTGATAGAAAAATAGATTGAATAATATTAGAAAAAAAAAAAAAAATTATATTTTAATAACATCATCAAATCAAAACAAATATCACAATATTAATTAAATATCACAAGACTGGAAAATTATTTCTTCAAAAATATTCTTTTAATAATAATAAATATTATTAAAAATGATTTACTGAATGCAATCATTATATTTCTTGAAAAATATTAAGAAAATATTTAAATATCGCAGAGATAAAAAGTTAATTTTTACAAAAAGATATTTGATATCAATTAATATCCTTTCAAATTATTTGATATTATTATTAAAAAATTATTTAATATTCTCTTATCTCATGATAATAATTAAATATTATTCAAAAGATATCTTAAATTCAGCTAGAAATATCTGTTAAATTTAAAATTGAAATAAATTAACTTTATAGTCACAACTATTAAGTTGTCATAAATATCATACTAATAATTATAGAGACAAATAGCAACATTTAAAAAATAATTAAATAATATTAAATGCAAAGTAAAAATATTATGCTTACAAAAACCATAATAATAAATATCACAGAAAGGAGAAATATATTTTCATCAAAGATATTTTTAATCACATTAATTTAAATACTTTAGTGTTTCGTTTAATTAAATTGTTAGTAAAATATAATTTATTTACTATTGAAAGATTACAAAAATATATGCATGTTAAAAATAAAAACATTTTATAATAATAGCTATTAAATAAAAGTTATACTATTATGTGAATTAACATTCTTATTAAACATTCATAAAATTCCATTAAGTAAAATTCATTTATTTTAATTTTACGATATTTAGTAATTAGAGAGTATGCAATGCAGAAGTAATTGCTTTAATATATCTTCTTTCTGTCTTCAAAAGTGATTAATTTTTTAGATCCCCATTAAAATTTTCTTTTACCGAAATGAATCTTTCGAGAAGTTAATAAATAAATAATCCTTTCCACTCAAATTTCCCTGGTTTAATTAATTCACTATTAATTTGTATACAATAGCGTTCATTATAATAATTAAATAATTTTCAAATTTAAAATTTTTTAAAGCCTTTTAAAGTTTTTAACACTAATTACTTATTATCAAAATTTAAAATAATTACATTGTTATAAAAGGGAACAAATTTTTATTTATTATATATTTCAATAAATAATTGCTAAAATAAAACCAATTTGTATTCGCTATTATGATGAATTCTTGAGGATGAGAATTAATTGCCTTTGTTAATGAACGTGAAGGCCATGAATTTTATCAAAATTTATATTCAAGAGTTTTTTACTGTGTAAACATTAATTAATGTCGCAGTTTTAATGATGCTTTTATGATTTTTGACTAACAGAATTAATCATTTATAAAAATTAAATCTATTTTATTAAGCTTAAATTTTTAGTGAATCATTATGTCTTAACACAAAATATAATTTTTATTTATGCAAAAAATGTAACCCATTTGGTCACTCATTAAACTGAAAGTTGATGTTTTTATAATTAAGGTAATTACAGGCTATTTATTTTTGTTATTAGTTTGAAATGAGTGTTCTAGTTGTAATAATCGATCGCACATATATTATTTGCTTTGAAAATTAATTTTGACAGAAAATTATTAAAGTAATGAGTTGAATATATAAATAAATAATGATATTGTTTTGAATAAATAAATCATTATATATACAAATTAGATAATGTCCTTAATTATAGTAACTATTGTAGAAATATTTTGCAACTTGTTTAAAAATTATTTGGGTAGTATTTATTTCGATTTATGATTACGGAGCAAAGTAAACGATTGCGTTATTTTATCAGAAAAAATATGTTTGAATGGCATGGTTCTGCTTTAAAAAATAAATAAATAAAATAAACGAAAAGTTCGTCAAGAACAACTGAATATTAGATTACGGTGTCATACAATTATAAAATTTGTATTGATTTAGCGTGCCTTTTTTTAAATATTTGTTCAGTTTATGTATTGCGTTTTTTTTTTTTTTTTTTTTTTTTTTTTTTTGGTTTTTCATACTTTAGGCCATGTAAAAAGTTAATGGAATTCAGAATGATATTGCAATGACTCGACAGCATATAGACAGAATATCGATACCTCATATTATGTTGCAGGAATTAGCGATTCGTTTCTTTTATTGCATGATAATGCCCAATATCATGCAGTTCATTTAACATAGAACATGTCAGGAACTAAGTGAAAAGAACAAAGAGTGTCCAGCATATTCTCCAGATTTAAATGTCATTTAATATATTTGAAACAAACTTGGACATTCATTCTTAAAAAATTGTGATATCAATTTGATTCAATGAAACTTCAATTGCGTGTACTATTAAATCATGTGTGCTTTCAAACATAGATAATGTTAATAAATGCACTTTTTCCGTCTCCATATTTTTCCTTCTGAAGTAAAAATACCTCATTGGGATTATGTTTGGCAAAGATTAATAAAATATGTTAAATAATAATTTATATTTTTAGGTAAATTAAAAAGTTCAAAACAGATTTAAATCTATTTACTGAATATTAAAATTTTTGCGATATTATTAAATAATATAAAGAATTTTCTTATCATCAATAATTCCGTGACTTATTATTTATAAATTCCTTTTTTATACGTATTTTATTTATAATGTTTCAAAACAAATTATTCCTAATTTCTTTAAGGAAATGTAATTAATAAAATAATTGTTTGTTTACCAAAAATTTCAAATAATCGAATTTTCAAAATTTTTTTAGAACATTCAGAATAAATGTTTTTGAATACAAAATTAATTTTTCAGATTTTGGAATATAAGGAACAAAATAAGATTTTATATAAATAATAGAATGAATTCTTCGCTAAAAAATCTTTTTTGTAACTTTTGATTTATGTAAATTTCTTCTTAATATAAACTAATTATATATAACTAAAATAATAACTTTATGACATTTTTTTAATCGCCTTTTTCATCATGAAACAAATGAAATTCCAATTCTTCTCGCCATAAAGTTGTGTTCTTTTTGTCAAATTAAACATAAATGGTAATTAAAAGTTTCTCTGCTTATAAATTCTATATACTAAAACTCAAATGGCATTTTTTAAAAAAATCAAATAAAATGTAACAATTTTTGGATGACCGAAAATTTTTATAAAGTTTTCTTGAATCTTATAAAAATATATTTCTCAGAAGAGGAAGTCAAAGTATTTTCTTTTCAAATGTTTTACGTGTAATAAATTTCAAATATGCAAAAAAGAAATGATCTTTTTTAGATGACTTCATTCCAAGCACCTTTAAATCAATGTATTGTATAACGTATCTTTTTTTAAAAATAATAAAATAATCGAAACAGTTTTAGAATAAATTATTTGTTTGCCTATTAATTGCAGTTTCTTTTATAAATTATAATTGATTAACATAATCTTTTTTTTAAAGTAGCAAATATCTGTTTTTTTCCACAAAGCTAAACAGCAGATTTTTTCAAAATACACTTAAAAATATTTTGTACAAATATTTTTAGAGTTTAGAATATAAGCTATGTAACAACATAAAATGCTGTCTGTAAATTATAGAATAAATTTGCACAGAATGTTCTTCTTCACTTTTAATTTATGTTTCTTTCATAAAAATAATGTTATGTAATAAATATTAGTTACATAAGTGAAGTTTATTTATTATATTAATGGAATTTACTTGTGATTAAGTTCATTAACAGAAATTTTGCATAAAAATAGATATAATATTAAGGCACTATTCGATCTAATTTGAAACATAAAAAGAAAATATAAAGTAGTCGTCATAAAATTTTATTTTTAATGTCAATTAAAACGTTAAGTGGAAATCGAGATTCATTGTTTAAATTCCACATATTTCAAGTGAAACGGCGAGTCTATATTTTGGAATTATCTCTCAACCTATATATATATATATATATATAAAAATTATCACAATTTTCGGATGACTGAGCAATTTTATAAGTAGATTTTTTAAACACCAATGAAATACACATTTCAGTAGGCGATAAAAAATAAAGCAATTCTTTCAAGTAGTTTTTGAGTAATGAACCCCAAACAGCATTTTATCTGGCAACTGTTTTTCCTTCTTGAACTTTGCCCGCGGGCGATGAAATGTAATTTACTTTGCAGCGAAGTGAGACGGTTATTGAGAATGGCTGCAGCGGTTTTTGTTGGCGATATTTTTCAACGAAAGGAAATTCCTGCCATTCATTAAATGAGATAACTTGATTTAAAATCGCAATCTTCTATCTGAAAACATGACAGGCGGGTCAAGTGTTTGTTTTGCCTCGTCTTTTAAATAATCATATCATCGCCATCGGGCAACGACAAGATTGTTAATGAGGTTGATTTACATTGATAATGTTCTTTTTTTTTCTTTATTAAATAAATTTCGGCGATTTTATTTATTATCTGTTGGATGAATGTCATCGCCTCACAATGGTACAATATTTTATTAGAAAGATTGAATAGTTTCGCACAGGCAGCAGCAAAAACACGATTTGTTTCAGATGAAGTTATTAAATGTAAAAAATGAAAAATTAATGATAATAAATTATCTTTTAATACTAATTTATTTTATGAGATTTGTAAATATAAATGAATTAACTTATAAATATTTTGGGAAATTAGTTAATAAATTAATTAACTTATAAAAGAAACGTTTAAAAATGTTGAATCTGATTATTTGCGTGCTTTTTATATTAAAACTCAAAAATAGATTTGACTTTTTAACCATAAAGTGGTTGTTTCTTACGTTTCAGTTGAGATTATGATTACAGCACTTTATTATAATTCTCATTGGATTAAACATCCATGACGTCAGATAACATTTCATCTACGTTGCATCGTATATAGACGGCGTCGTAAATCCGAATTGTAGACGAATTTGTTGCTTGTCTTCAAATTGTAAGAGGCATCAAACAAGGCAAATTTTACCATCGAATGTCTGAAAATAGTGTCAAAGTTCAGTTTGCTGATGAAATGATTTCTTATATAAAAAGCAAAGCATCGGTTTGAGAAGCCGTCTTCCATTGCTTCAAGCCATTAACACATGGACGATAGAACAGAAGAAAAAACAAAATGAAAAGGACAAGACAAAACATCGCTTTATAATTAGTTTAAATCGTCAAGGATGATGCAAATGTTAAAAATTTTATTAACTAATAGAATTTTTAATTAATAACTATACAAAATTTGAAAATAAATCTCTTTTAAATCTTAAAACTAATGCCGCATTAAATTTTAAATACTTTAAATTTACGCTGTAATTTTATAATATATTTTTATTTCCTTTATGTTTTAAATACTTTAAGAAACTGAATTCATTAAATATTAGAATTGGACTTAAAAATGTATTGTTCTCAGATATAATTCACAAAATTGACAATTTTCAAAAATATTTTATCTGTATTTCATTGAATATATAAATTTATTTATTTGAATTAGTAATATATATTGATTGTGATATTTTTATTATCTTTATATACAATAATTCATGGGGATTTCGAAATTTGAATATAAATATTATGTCTTGGTGATAATTAAATTTGGCGACAAAAGAAACTAAACTAAGGAATTTTTATATTGCATTGGCTGTATTCACTTGTAGCAAAGAAGGAAACCCAGACATTTTCTATTTACTGTCTCTGATAAGTAATCAAGGAGAAAGGAAGTATACAAACCCATACTCTGGAAGATAAATTTGAATTCAGAGCCTTTGTCCTAGAAGCGCCATTTTTTTGCCAAAAGACTGAGTCCCCAATAGATTGATATTTATAAACTAGATTACAATATCCTGACAAAAGCTGCTTCAAGACATTTGAATATAAGCCAATTTTTGTTCCTTCATTGGCAGTTGAAATATTTACTTGTTTTAAAAAGGAAGCCAATAAATACTGCTCCAGGTCTCTCATTGGCCAAGTAGCTTTTCAAAACAAACGCTCCATGTTCTGATATCGGTTATTGTTGAATATGGGAATGGGTATTGCCTTTCGGCCTAATGCATGCATGTCTGTCCAGATAGGTGCTTGAGAATTTTTCCATTTTTCCCCTTGAGACACGTGAATTCGTTTCTTTATTGATGAAATTCTTGTCGGAAGCTTGCATGGGTATTAAAGTGCCTAACAACAGTTTTAGGGTATTAGACTATCCAGTAAGTGGTGTCAAAGCAACCACCAGGACAAACATTCCAGAAAGTAGGAGCACAATACCCAACTCTTGCTGTTTCACCAATCACCTTCCACTTCGTAGAAGGTTATACAGCCCTGGTGAGTGAGGATAAAATTTTTAAAAAATATCAGGTACACTTAGAAAGCAGAAACTTTGTACAATAACGGCTGGTATAAAACTTGTGATTTCCCTCTCAAAAGAGTACCCATTCTTAAGATCACAATGAATTCTACCCATCCAAACACTGACTGAGATTAGGTAATGGAAAAATTAACTGTCACAAGTTGTAATAAAGCTTTTTAATATTCACCAGATAATATTAACAATCGTGGGGACTTTTCCTAGACAGTGTACCATATTCAGGAAGTGACAAAGAAGGAAACTTTGAAAAATTCCAAGCTACCAACTAGTCAAATATGATAGAAAAGTGCAACACACATCACTTGTTGCTTAACACTGGCTGGGATTGAACTTAGGAGCTTCCAATCAGAAGAATGCAGTCCTATTCCAAAATCCAAACTTTTTACACCTTAGACTATCTATTTTGTAAGGTATTTTAACCTAAATTGCTGTCATGGAGGTCTTTTCGTAGATGAGGGGTCATATTACAAGGGAGGACACCCGCAAAACTCCTACGCCTGACATACATGAAACTAATCCATCTCCCGTTGTTCAACAGCAGCTGGGATCTAACCCAGAATTTTCCGTTCTGAATAGTGCTGTGATATCTCAAAACTAGTGTGAGCCCAAAACACTGCCGAGACGTTTGACACCTAATGGGCAAAAATTACGGGAAGTCATTTTGAAATCCATTGTGAATAACCATCCTTCCTGGATAACTTTTTATGGACAGTGAGCCGTATTCACGTTGCAGTAAAGGAAACTTCGAAAAATTCCTAAATACTAACCCAGAAACGAACATTCATCAGCGATAGTATCGAACCTTTAACCTTATTCTCGGGAGAGCAGTGTTTTACCACTAGCCCTCAGTAAGCCCACACTGCCAAATCTATTGTTTTCCTAGATTAAGCGTTATGCATAAAATAAACGAAAAAATTGATGGGATTAAATATTATAAACTAGTTTTACAGACTGTTACATATTGTTCATTTGTATTAAAAAAAAAAAAAAAAAAGAATTGCATTCTTATTAAACCAGCCAACTCTTTGAGTTATAAAGCAGAATCAACTTAGTTATTATTTTAAGCATATTTCTTCATTATATTTGGAAAATTTCCAAGAATAGGTTCAGCATTGCAGTTTTTCTATCAAACAATGGAAAACCATAATTACCATAATCAAAAACGTCAGCAGAAAAAATTAAAATTACGGAAATACCAATCGATTCAAAGCTCAAAGAATAAAAATAAAACGACTAGCATCATCATTCCAATTGTAATTCCTTTAAGAAGTAAACTTGCTGAAATCTTTGTTCGAAACTAGCGTCCGTTAATGCAAGTTTTGGTGTTTAGGCTTCATTACAGGCGATTACTGGCGCATTTGGCGATAAAACTAATTATGTTCTGGAGGACGGCGCGCGATATCAAATAACCATTTCGTCGCCGGCGACGCTAATTCCCTTTACGATTCCGAAACCACCCGTAGGGCGACTCCATTCAATTCTTCGCCATCTTACTGATATCATCTTGGAAACAGAAGCTCATTTGGATTCCCTTTAATCTGGTATCTTTCGAAATCCAATCCTTTTTATTCCGAGATCTGTGCAAACACGAACGCCACACAGTGGATGGGAAGGAAGGGAGATCATCATAGGCGATTACCCCTAGTCTGTATCATTACAGTGTTTCCGCTCTACCGACGATGAATAAAGAGGATTACTGTAGTTCGTATCTTCTCTCTCTCTTTGAAGTTCCTGAAGTGATATTCATTCCTTCCAGCTTTGAGAAGATGAGTCTTTTGGATCTAGTGGAAGAAAAGGGGTCATTTCCAAATTGAAATTTTGTGTAGAAATCATTTTGTGCTTAATCTTGTGAGTTAAATGCCCTTAAATGCAAATTTTTCATATTCTGAAAATTTTAAATTAACATTTTTAAATGATTGAATGTTTTTCCTTTAATCTTCTTATTATGAGGAAAATAATCTCTTAAATGTTGGATGAGCCAAGGGGTCGTCTTCAAATTTTGATTTTATAAAACATAATTTTGCCCAGTAAATAAAACGTGATTTGGTTTAGTTTCTTTGTCATAGTACAGTTCATTTTTTGAATACGAGTACTGATTCGAAAGGGAGAACCAAGCCCATAAACATTTGAATTGAAATTCAAAGTGCAAATGGATCAGTGATAGTATTTCTCAAGTGCGACATTCTTCAAATTTTGTAAATCTTGCATTTTTTGAAAGTTTAACACATTTCAATATTTATTTTTTTAAAATTTAGTGATACTTTATTCTATATAAGTTGCCATCGAATATTTCTGAACTCCTAAAGCTTTTAAAAAAATTTGCCTGCACTATAAAGAATATTTTTGTATCTATAAATTTTATTATTTACTGTCACAATTGACTTTAATTACATTAAAATTTAGTTTGTGGGAAATAAATCAATTTTATTACATTATGATATATATATATATATATATATATATATATATATATATATATATGTTATAACTTTAAAAAATTTAATTTGCTAGAACTTATTAAAACAAAGAATATGTGTTAAATTAATCTATCCCATTTTATAATGAAACTGTAGGCGTTGATGAATTTCATTTGTCTTAGACTATTAGTAGTAGAAAAAATAATAAATAAATAAATTAAGTATAGAATCCAACATTTGTTGTTAAAAAAACTACTATAAATAAAGCAAAATGTTTCTCTTAATTGTTATGCTGCTAATTTAGGTAGCTTCTGGCTTTTATAATTGACTTTTAGACGTAATTAATTACTCTATAATATTATTCTACAAGTATAATTAGGTTATTTGCATATAGGCAATTGAAAACTAAAATTAATATATAAATTACAAATATCTAGATATCATTCTCAAATGTATGTTGTTTCATTAACTTGAATATTGTCAGTAAATTTATTTTTGATATTGTGTAAGAGTTACTGAATGCATATACAATGTGAAAACAATATTTTTTGCCCAATATTCTCAATAAAAGACTCAACAAGGAATCAGCGTGTTCTTGAAATAGGGCATCTCTCTTCAAAGTAGAAATTTCCGAGTTCAATTCCAGCAACAGTTGAATAATGGAATATCGACACTTTGCTTCTGATTTCTATATGAATACTGTCAAGATGGGTGTTTGAGAATTTTCCATGACATTCTTCTTAAAAACCACTCACGAGACCGAAGATACACATTTTCCAAAGTAAAAATAAGCACAACAACAAAGATAGAATTTATTTTTTATTTCTAATGGCAAGTTACATAACAATATAAAAAAACAAGCAAGAAGAAAAAAGAAAATATCGGGAACGCAGTCTAGAGGACCAATAGATTTCCATTTCTGAGACGCTTCCAATTGCTTTACACTGTTCTAAGCGGGCTGAGCCTAGATTCCATCGATACAAATTGGGCAGGTATAGCGTAATCCAGACACCTATACGAAATAAGTGAAAAAAATTCAGCCGAAAATTCGCAACAGCTGTGGGGTAGGGTCGATCAAGAATGTCCTGGATAATCCTTAACCAGCTCTTTGCGGAATCTCTAGTCATTAATCCTGATGGACGTTAAGGGTTGAAGTATTTTCAACAATACTGAAAAAGAAATATCATTTTATACCTTCTGTAAAACCGTTAACACCTGTTGAACTAAGAGGTCGGTTTGTTCATTTTCTTTCCTCATGAGCTGTTGCAAAAATGCTGGACATTTTAATAGTTCTAAAGAAGTAGCTGGAACATTACAGGCAATAGCCTGTATAGCTGTGCTATCGAGTTGGATAATATCCTAAGCCCCCCCCCGAAAGGCCAAATCTTTAACAAGAAGTTGCATTTGAGTTACTTTAATAAGAGTATCTCACCATCAAAAATATTTCTAGAATGATTTTAATATAAAGTGAAAAGAGCGCTCAGAATATTCCCGCACTAAATTTCGGTGATTCATCTGATCCATCGATATAAACTCAGAGCCAATCAGGTTTCGAATATCGAAGTTCTGGAATATGAATATGAATTTCTTACAAAACTAGCGCTTTATAGCTCTAAACTAATTACTTTATTTTTTAATAAGTTTAGATAATCAATCTTTCATTGATTTTACTATTGAGAATAATCAATTTGCAATTTTATAAACCACAAATTAGCATTTCTTTACAGTAACTTAATTAAGTGCCATTGCTCGCTGTTTGCATACACATTAAGTATTAAAGCATCACAAGCTTTCTCAATAATTTGAATCAAGTGATTTTTTCTGCAGAATTATCTACAGCATTTATATCTTCATTCCGAAAGCATATGTTGGTATGAAACGTGTTCTGGAGCATTTTTATTTATTGACAAATTTGTTTTATTACATATATCCTTTTTTCTATTAAAAATATCTGATTTATAAATCATTTTTAAATTATTAAAAATTATCCATAATAAAAATATTAATCTTAATAACTAGAGATCAGATTGGGTAATATTCCATATTTTTTTATATATATTGCACTTTATATTTCTTTCATAACTAACTATAAAGATTAAATTGGAGTAAGGTTCACGGCCATAATATTCTTAATTCCGTTTCAAAAAAAAAAAATAAATAAATAAAAAAAATAGACTAAAAATCAAGTAAGATAAACTCTTCAATAAAAATATTCACTATTTCGTTTAATATAGCATTTTTAAATTTCCTTTCAAAAGAAACCGTAAAAAATAAAAGTGGTGTAAAATCCACAGTGATAATATATTAGGGTAATTTATTTCATACTATATTTTCTTAATTTTCTTTCAAAATAAATTAAAATATATAAATGACATAAACTCTAAAATAAAAACATTAAGTATTTCGTTCAATATAGAATTTTTTAATTTCTTTTTAAAATAAATCGTAAAAAAACTAAAGTGGTCTAGGATCTACAGTAATATTGGGGGTGTTTTATGCAGAACCAACAAATATTCAGCATTTTGTTTCATATAGCATTTTTAAAATTTCTTTTCAAAATAAAAATTAAAAAATTATATTAGGGTAAGATACACAATAATTATATATATTGAGTAAAATTTATTTCATATTGTACTTTTAATTTAATTTCAAAATAAACTGAAAATTATTGTTCCGACCCTGTATACTCAATGTATAAATTTAATTTCTCTGCGCACCAGATGGCGCTAACTCAATAATCGTTTTTGGTCAGTCAAGCAATAAAATTTCAAAAGAACGGACGTGTCGTTTCCTGTGTGCCAATATTATGGTCCGTCGAGCCGAGCACGAAACTAGCAAAAAATTATTTGGTGATGGCATAGAAGCGGCCAACGACTGTTGAATCAAAAACAACAACAAAACCAGTGATTGAGTGAAGGTCACAAAACCAAAATGGATACCCTTCTAAAACCAAAAGGATAATAAAGGGTAAGCTTAACTCGTTTAATTTCGCAAGTCAATAGCTTACAAAATCAAGCAAATTCTTTCTATTATTGAAGTGTATGAAAATAACGTAAATTCTTAGACAATGAAATAAACAAACTAAATAATGATATTCTTTATGCATGTTCTGATTCAGAATTGATACATTTGAAAGTGAAATACATGAACTGTTTTCAAAATAAGTAATTTAAAATCATTCTTAAAGACGAATCAAGAAAACTTTCAAAAATGATTGTCATAAAGAAGCAACTAATGTCAACAATGTTAAACTTCCTAGAATAGAATTACCAGTTTTCACTTCTAATTACATAGATTGATTTCTTTTCGTGATTTATTTTTATCGAGTGTTATAATGATAGTTTAAGTAATAGTCAAAATTGCAATATCTTAAACTTTCTGTTAAGGGAGAAGCATATACATTATTACAGTCTATTCAAATTACAGATGAGAATTTCAAATTAGCTTGGGATATGCTTACTGAGCGCTTTGAAAACGAAACAGAAATCATAAATGCAGCATTAAATAAATTAATTTCTCAGCCTATTCTTAAACATGAATCAGCAGCGGGTTTGAGGAAATTAATTGATACAACACAGCAATGTCTTGATACATTAAAAATTTTGAAACAGCCTGTTGAGCATTGGGATACCATTATTATTTTTCTTCAAAGGGTAAGCTTGATAACGAAACACTGAGAGTGTGTGGGCGTTAGAGCAATCGAACAAAAAAGCTTCTTCTTCGCGGAATTCAAAACATTCATGCTGAATAGATCGTGTGCGCTTTCGTCTTTAGCGAAGTGCCAAAAAGAGAAAGTAGGTCAATTTGATGGGAAAACGGTTGCAAATCAAAAACAAAACAAATATTCTTTTTCATCTCAGATTGTTTCTAATTTATGCATTTATTGTCGAAATGATTCTCATTCGCGATTACATAGTTGTGATAGTTTCTTAGATCTTCCAGTAAAGGAAAAATGGAATGTAATTAAAAACATCATTTATGCGCTAATTGTTTAAAAGATAATAAACTCATCCTATTTCTAAATGTCGTTCAGGCATGTGTAAATTATGTTCAAAATTGCATAATACATTATTGTGTTCGAAAATACACATGATACAAAAATCGAAACACAAACAACAGATGAACATTCTACTATTAGTAGTAATAATGTAGTTGTACTTGTAATAAAACAGTTTTATTGCTAACAGCAATTGTTAATGTTAAGGACATTAATGGTACATTACATAAATGCAGAATTTTATCGATTCAGCAAGCCAAGGCTCATTTATTAGAGAAAGTTGAAATTTATTGCAACTTAAACGTAATAGAATTAACATAAATGTTGATGGGCTTAGTTCTCGAAATGTAGGTAAGCTCTCAGGTTCGGTATCATTGCAAATATCATCTCTATTTTATAAAAACACACATATCACTGTAGATGCATTAATTATACCCAAAATCACTTGTGACCTTCCTCAATTCAAAATTGATGCTTCAGCATTAAATTCATTCAAAAATATACAACTGGCCGATGTTACTTGCTTGCAGCCTGGTCCTATAGACATTCTCTTAGGTGCAGATGTGTTTGGAGAAATAGTGCTCCATAAAATCCTGGACATTCGTTAACTGCACTAGAAACAATTTTCGGATGTGGTTGTTTTAGGCAAAACAAACAATATCTCAAAAACAATAATTACAAATCACGCTAGTTGTACCGCAATCGAATATCAACTTGATAAATTTTGGCAACTAGAAGAAGTTTCTGAAACTAAACCTTATTCAAAGGAGGAAATTGTATGTGAAAATCACTGAAAAAACATTCTTTCGTGATTCTACTGGCAGATTCAATGTCAAATTTCCATTCAATGACTCACACAATGAACTTGGATCATCTAGAGACATTGCATTGCCGTCTTCAACAAATTGAACGTCGCTTTTCTAAAAATCAATCTCTACTTGAACAATATCATAAATTCATGGACGAATACATAAAACTGGGGCACATGGAATTAGTTCCTGAAAGTGAAGTTATATTCCAGCCAAATCTAGCTTTACCTTCCACACCATCCAGTTCCCAAACAAAAGTGGTGACAAGTTCCGGGTAGTGTTTGATGGATCTGCTAAATCATCTAATGGTGTTTCTCTTAATGATATACTCATGGTGGGACCACAAATACAGACTGATTTAACTACATTGCTTATTAAATTTAGGATGCATAAAATAGCGGTTGCTGCAGACATTGAAAAAATGTATAGACAAATAACTTTACAAGATCCAGATTTCCAAAGAATCGTCATGGCGCAAATCAAAATATGATGCAGTGAAGGATTACAGATTAATAAGACTGGCTTATGGCACTGCCTCAGCACCATACCTGGCTGTAAAATGTCTACAAAATTAGCAGAAGAAGAAGCAGAGAAATATCCATTGGCTTCTAAGGCAGTTCTCGAAGACTTTATGTTGATGATCTCATGTCTGGAGCGAATTCAATTTCCCAAGCCATGGAACTGCACCAACAATTAATGCAAATGTTGTCAAGTGCCAAATTTCTTTGAGAAATGGGCTCAAATTCTAAAGAATTTTTGAACTCAATTGATCCAAATTTACGGTTATCAAACACTTTTAAGCTTAGACAATGATGAAACTGTGAAAACATTGGGACTACTTTGGCAACCTGAGTTGGATATATTCTTTTTCAAAACTAATCAATCATTTCTTGTAGATAACTTAACTAAGCGGACATTACTATCAACAATTTCAAAAATATTTGATCCTCTTGGATGGTTATCTCCAATTACCATTCATTACAAATTAATAATTCAAAAACTCTGGAAAATCAATTGCAGTGGGACGATACTATTCCTTCCAACCATAGCATATGAATGGAAGCAGCTTTCAGAAAACCCTTGTTCGTGAAAGACGTTCAAATTCCCAGATTCTTATTTTGGGATTCAAATAACAAATTTCAGTTACATGGTTTCAGTGATGCCTCGGAAAAGGCATATGCAGCAGCAATTTACTGTCGCTCAGTCTCAAGTACTGGTGAAATTAAAGTTCATCTAGTAATTGCTAAGACAAAAGTTGCTCCACTTAAAACTGTTTCACTTCCGAGATTGAACTATGTGGTGCTCTGCTGTTAACTAAATTGATGGACTTCACTTGCAAGGCTATGAACACATCCATTTCCCCAAGCTCAATTTTATACTGATTTCTACCATCGTTCTATCCTGATTGGTTCTTCTGCCAGCCGATGGAAATGCTTTGTGGCCAATAGAGTGGCAAAATACAAACTCTTTCTTCCCCCTACCCAGTGGCATCATGTTAGTGGAAACATTAATCCTGCTGATCTTGCTACTGTGGCACATCATCTTCTGAACTACTTTCTTCATTATGGTTAAATGGTCCAAAATTTCTTTATAATTCACTTTCTTTTCAGATAAAGCAGCCTGAACTACCAGTTAGTGATCCTGTTCCAGAAGAAAGGTATTGTACTTTACAATCAACCACTGAAACAAACCCCACTGTACTGACTTTGATATTTTTTTTAAATATTCATCCTTTTCTAAACTTAAACGTATAACAGCTTTGTGTTTAAGGTTTATGAACAATTGCAGAAATCCTCTGAACAAATTAACAGGATTTTTGCAAACTTGTGAATTAACTAATGCGATGCATGTGTTAATAAAAATAGTTCAAACTAATGAGTTTAATAATGAGATCAATGCATTACAGAAAAATAAAACAATATCGTGTAATAGTAAAATTTTATCTCTAAATCCATTTCTTGATAATTCAGGCATTCTAAGAGTAGGTGGTCGTTTGAGACATGCAAATATAGTATACAATCAGAAACATCCTATTTTGTTGCCAACAAGGCATAGATTAACTGATCTCATTGTTAAACATTTTCATGAAAATCTTTGCATGTTGGTTCACAACTTGTTCAATCATGTATTGCAGAACAGTATTGATTATAGGTGTTAGAAATGTAATTAGGGATTTAATCAGAAAATGTGTAAAATGTTGTAGAATACGAGCTTCTGTAACCAATCAGATGATGAGCGATTTACCATCTTCTCGCATTTCTCCTGCTCCTGCATTCTTGCGATGTGGAGTGGATTATGCTGGTCCTTTTCAAATTAAAGCATGTAAAGGTAGAGGCTCCAAATCATACAAAGGGTATATAGCACTTTTTGTTTGCTTTACTACAAGAGCTATACTCTAGAATTAGTTACTGACTTATCTGCAGATGCGTTCATTGCATCTCTAAGAGATTTATTTAAAGAAGAGGTAAATTTAGTGATATATACAGTGATTGTGGTACCAACTTTATTGGTGCAAAACGCAAACTCATGGAAATTGAGAAACTTAGAAACTCCAAAAATTATAATCAAAATGTAAACAATTTTATGTCTGAAAATGGTATTAATTGGCATTTAAATGTTCCAGGTGCACCTCACATGGGTGGACTATGGGAAGCTGGCATAAAGTCTACCAAATTTCATTTAAAACGCGTTATAGGGGAGACAAAACTAACTTATGAAGAATTTGAAACATTGTTAACTCAAGTAGAGGCTTGTCTTAATTCTAGACCTTTAACTGCATTATCTAGCGATCCAAATGACTTGTCAGCCTTAACACCTGGCCATTTTATTATTGGTAGGGCATTAACAAGCCTTCCTGAACCAAATTACGTTGATACAAACATTTCTTTTCTTTCAAAATGGCAGCATATTCAAAAATGGTGCAACAGTTTTGGAAACGTTGGCATAAGGAATATCTCACACGGTTGCAGCAAAGGCCAAAATGGCTACTGCCGACTAAAAATTATCAAATTAATGATCTATGTCTTTAAAAGAGGACAATTTACCCCCAACAAAATGGAAAATGGGTAGAATAATTCAATTGCACCCTGGACTTGACAATAATGTTAGGGTAGTTACTCTTAAAACATCAGATGGTGTATACAAAAGAAACATAACAAAATTATGCCAACTTCCTGTGTAATGCCAAATTCATGGTTAAATTTAAATAAAATTTTATTTCTTATATATGTACAATTTTATACTTCCATTGCATTTTAACATATAAAATTTTTTTTATTTATGTGTTTGTTTTATATTTTTTTATTTATGTTCATTTATTTGTATATCTAATCTTTATTTGTAAAGTATATTTGTATATCTAATTTTTTTTGTATGTTACATATTCTGTTTCTTTGAAATAATATTTCAAGGTGGGCGGCATGTTCCGACCCTGTATACTCAATGTATAAATTTAATTTCTCTGCGCACCAGATGGCGCTAACTCAATAATCGTTTTTGGTCAGTCAAGCAATAAAATTTCAAAAGAACGGACGTGTCGTTTCTGTGTGCCAATAATTATAAATGACGTAAACTCTGCGATAAAAATATTAAGTATTTGTTTCTATATAGTACTTCGGTATAGTTTAATTTCTTTCCAAAATAAATCGTAAGAAATTAAAGTGGTCTAAGTGCTGACAATTTAAAATTAATTTTTTATGCTGTCCTTTTCTTTTCAAAAGAAAGTTTCCCAAAACTTTTAATTGGTTTAACTATGCAAAGAGGTAATAATGTTGTAAAATTCATTAGACTGAATGAAATGAGATGGGCAGGGCATATTCTAAGAATTGATCCAACAAGAGTTCTATTGAAGATTTTCATTGGTACACCCCCTTGACAAACTTGAAGAGGTAGTTCAAAAGAAAAATAGGATAATCCTTCGGATGCAAACCTGAGCATCATGGGTTTTAAAAACGTGAGAACAGTAGCCCATAAAGAGGATGACCACGGAAAAACTTTAACAAAATGTCAGAACACTTAAAGGGTAATATGTATAATGATGATGATGATATTTCATTTCATACCATATGCTTAGTTATTCTTCAAAGAAAAATACAAAAATCAGGAAATAACTCCAGTGATAAAATTTAGGTATTTATTTATTTTGTAACATTTTTAATATTCTTTACAAAACTTAAAAAAAATTATAATAGTTTAAATTTCACAATGATAATATTTCGTATTTTGTTAGACTTACATTTTTATTTACTTTTACAAAGAAAAAAAAATGACATTAGCTGTACATAATGACAGTTTAGTATTTTGTTTCATGTAAGCATTTTTTTTTTTTTTTTAAATTTGTTTTAAAGCAAACTGTAAGAAATCGAAATGGTGTAAGTCTAGTTTGATGATATTTCGTTTCGTTTACTATATATTTTTTAATTTCTTTTCTAAATATAAATAATAAACAATTAGAATGGTGTAAACTTTATAGAAAAACATTTTTTTATTTTATTTTATTCCATATTTTAGAAATCTTTTCAAATAAAACAATAAAATATTAAAGTGGTGATACAACGATAATATTTCGCATTTTATTTTATACTGTATACTTTATCTTTTCAAAACAAACACATAAAATGTAAAAGTAGAATAAGATCTACTATGATAATAATATTTCGTATTTCATTTATACCGTATCTTTAATTTCTTTTAAATTGAAACCGTTGGAAATTATATAGTACGAATTCAACAATGGTAAAATATGGTTTTATATAGTACTTTTAATCTTTTCAAAATAAATAAATAAATAAATAAAATAAATTAAATAAATTAATTAAAAAAAAAAATTCGGTGAACTAATGAAATTTTTAAAAATTTTAATAACATCCTTTACATTTTAAACTAAATAGAAAGATGATTTTTGTCATGTTTTTTTCATTTTGCTTTTCCTGCTGTTCCATTGTCCATGTGTTATCATAGAAAACGTTATGTGTTATGTCCATGTGTTATCATAGAAAACGTTATGTGTTATGTCCATGTTCTATCATAAAAATCAATGGAAAACGGCCTCTTAAACCGATATTTTGCTCCTTATATAAAAAAATTATTTTCTTAACAAAATGAACGTCGACACTATTCTCAAACATCCCATGGTGAACTTTGCCTTGTTTGATGCCGCTCGAAGAATGTGATTTGAAGTCTGGCAGCAAATTCGTTGACAAGTCGGATTTATAAGGCTGTCACAATACGATGTGACGTCAATGAAATGTTACCTGATGTCATGGATATTTTAAACCAGTGAGAATCTTAATAGAGAGGCGTACTCAAGATCTCAACTTAACGAAATAAGCAACCATTTCATGGTTAATGAAAATTGTATAAGCTATATACACAATATCTCGTATTTAGTATTTTTACATCACTTCAAAAAACAAACAGAAAAAAATTAAAGTAGTGTAAGCTCAACAATGATTTTGTCTCAATAACTTTTTATTTTTAACATATTTTTCAAAACAAATTGTAAAAACTAACTTTACCATAATAATATTTCGTATTTTATTTTAAACCGTATTTATTATCTGTTAAAAACAAGTCGTAAGAAATATGACTGGTATTAAAATGAATAAGGGATTTTAAGGCGATAGCATTTAGCATTTCCTTTTATACCATATTTTATATACCTTTTCGGGACGAATAGTAAAAAATCATAGAATAAATTCTACACTGGTGACATTTCCTATTTCGAGTAAAAAACAGTTTTTAAATGATGATAAAAATACTGTAATCCATACTTTTTTATGTATTTTCAAAAAATAAATGAATAAAATATTGTAAGAGTGTTGTGTTTTCATTCTGTGCTCTTTTATCTACTTTTGGAAAAATATTTAATCCGAAAACTCTTACATACAACCTAGAGTTCTTTTTTCTTAAATACTTCAATTATCGAATTGCTTAAAATAAATCCATCAATGATATAATAAATAAGCAAATGGAATATTCCAATATGGCTTCAAATCCTTTGAGAATGTTTTAAGCCCAAAATAGGAATACGTGGACAAAGATGGATCCTAACATCGGGTTGAGAAATTTCAGAGAGAAGCCCAGAGCTTAACGCTTCGTTGGCCATCTGACGGCAGATTAAGAAAGTACCACGACTCCTGATCCCGTGGGATTAGATGTCGAGATCCGATAGTCTTAACTCGTCTTCCGTTTGATTCCTCGTGTCCAGTCTCAACTAATTATGCAGCGGACCCCGCGCAACTCCACTGATTACAAAGTCTGGCGAGATCTTCGCCGGAGATTCCTTGATCGCATCTTCGCACGGGGGGCAGCAAAGCGTGGAAAATCTCTGACAGAAAACGGAAATAGTTTCAGCTGGGTAGTAGTCCTTTTCTGATAGCGAACAGTTCTAGATTCAAACTAGGCAAAGATGTTTGATTTGTTGTGCTGAGAAGATTAGCTTAAAGTGAATATGTATCTTATTAATCAAACTAGTTATGCAGTGTCAGTCAGCAGTTTTGTACCGTACTGTAATTGGATATTGTATATTTATTAATATTATATCATGGTGATTTACATGTGGGGGGCCTAGTACTAAGAAATTATCGGATTCAATCCCAATTTACTATGACCGATTCCTATATAAATCTACCATTGTCAGTGCTGAACAAGACCGGTGGCTTAGTCGTTGTTTCACCAACATGCTTCCCTGTACCTAACCCTGAGTTGAGTTCGACCAATTAGAAAGAAGCAGCCTTGCGATTTTGTAGCAGGTGCCAAGCAGAAGAACCACCCCAATACTTGGCCTGCCACCCCTAAAGGTATCATTTGACTTGGAGGACATTGCGACTACTCCCAGATTTAACATGCCCCCAACCGCCTTTAGTGAACACCACAGATCTTCAGTTAAGATGGGATTCAAACTCACTAGCTTCCTACAATGACAATGACGCCCTAACCAACCAGGCCATGGCCCTAACCTGGTGGCTTAGTGGTAGCACTTCTCGCTCCCAAATCAGAAATCCGAGGTTCGATCCTCGGGCTGGGCAATCATCTCCTAACATCCCTTCAGTGGATCCATAAGTTGAGCGCCGAGAATGCTTGGGAATCAAACACTGGAGGTTTCGCGTTAGGCTGACCACCTAACCAGAACATATGCTTCGCACCCAGTTTCTCTGGGTCAGGAAACATATGATCACTGTGGGCCCATATCTGTTTCCCACGCTGAACTGTCGTGCAACAGGTTATTTTTTTGGTGATAGTTTTGACGAATTAAATCCGTTCGATCTCAGTCACAATTCAGCAACAAATGCTTATTGGGTTTCTTTTTCAGTCACAGGGTTGAAGCTTAGAATTTTTCGTGGTTTCCTCCCTTGAGAAACAAATACAGCCAACTATCAATATAAAATCCTCTCGGGAGGCAACACAGGGTGGATGAGAAAATTTCTGACATCAAACCTCCTCTTTATATGTTATCCGCTTAATTGTTTCAAAAGCGAAAGAAACAAGCCTCATCATAAACGAGATATAAGATCACATTCTGTGGACTGAACGACCTCAACCACTATTGAATATTGGGCAATAATGCATTGCGTTCATGTCTTCCAGGAGTTTTCCGGTTATCCATTGTTGCTACAGTTTCATACTATTTACAGAAAACTGTTCTGGAAGTTGACATGCAAACGGGTGCTCTATTGCTTTTCGACAAACTTTGGTTGGTACACAGTATTAAGGGGGTTATTTATTATTAGTGAAAATTATTATCAACTTTTTATTTCTTGCCTACTGCGATATTTTTAATAATTCAAATAATCAACCTAAAATTATAATTATATATCATTTATTAATTTTTTATAACGAACCTGGATTTACTAAATATTTTGCTGCTGAAATAGAATGAACATCTTAAAAACTTCTAATTATAAATTAATAAATTTACATTATTTTTTTGAAAAATCCTCATTTAGCCATACATTATATGACAAAAATTTAATTATTTTTATTTATTTATTTATTGGCACTACATAGCAATATCTTATCAGCCTGAACTGCAAAAAAATTTATTGAACCACCTAATCAGTGTGAGCCTAACATTTATAGATTTATGATTTTTAGTGGACCTCCCCTAGTGTGATCTGGTAATTGAAGCGAAAGAGGCCAGATTACGTGTGAAACTCGCCATTTGACAGCGGTTCTCAAAGCTACTGGACAATTGGCCATCTTCTTCAACTTAATTCAACAGAGAGCGATTACCAATAATACACATAATAAAAGGAATTTTATAAGCTGTTAAAGCACTCTAATTATCCGAATCAAATAAGACCCTATTCCATTCGGTTAATAAAAAAATCGGTTTATGGGTTTTTTTTAAAAAAGTTCCATTTTAATTCTTTATTGTTTGTTGAAGCTGGTAGGAATAAAACTATACATTTTTAAAGAAAAAGACTAACTAAAAAGGCAACACTTTTACATATCAAGGTACTTACAAGTTGCACAAATACAGTATGTTTGTGCAATGCTGCAAATGAAAGCCATTGCACCAAGAAAGTCAAAGTCATTGAAACAGTCGAGATGTTCATCGGGGGTCAGAGTAAGCTGATTCACTGCCTTCATCCATTTTCGGACAGTCAAATCTCACATTTACTTGACAGTGAGAAGTGCATGCATGTGCTTTCATGTGGTCATACTGGGGTGTAATTTTCTGAAAAATTTGGTTTGTAAGCAGTACAACGTGGACGTAGCTCCATCTAGTGGAATGTTTACCTGTCTTTGCCTATAACATATTGCATTTTATAAAATAATATTCTAAAATTAAACAAGAAATTATAAATTAACTAAGAAAAATGCATTCTTTTCAATAAAATATATAAATTTGATTTTTTTATATCTTAAAATTATTGAATTTATAAACTATAACTAGATTAAAAGAGAGATTTCAAGTTATAAACTTCTGTCAGTTAAGTCCATTAAATACTTCACCCCTTCTTAGTACATAATATTTTATAAAAAAAAAACATACCATTCAAGGTCATTTTAGAATACATTAGGAAAAAAGGAAACAATTTATATACAATGGTTGAAAATTTATTTTAAAATATCATTAAAAGAATTTATGCTTCTCTAACTTAAATATAGTGTATTCTGTAAGTTAATACATTTAGTATAACATAAAGATTTAACAAAACAAAATTTTAGCATTTAAATTTCATGAATAATAGCTTTATTAGTTTTAAAAACAAATAAATAATGAAAATACAATTATTTACGAAAAAAAAAACAAACTCTAACTTCATTTGATACAGTAATTATTTTTCATAAATATGTAGATATAATGAAGTTATTTAATCATGATAATATTTTATTACATAAGTCCTTTGAGCATAACATTATTACATAAGTCCTTTGAGAGGATCTTTTTAATCATTATAAATTGAGCCTAGAAAGAGGAAGGGCCAATAAACTAAAAGTGTACAAAACAACTATTCAGCTTGAGGTGACATATTGACTGAGAAACTTAGACTTTGCCACAAAAAGATTTACTACTTTTTGAACGGAAAATACTTTCAAAAATTTTGGTTCATTAAGGTTAAATAACAATTTTTGAAAAATTAGAATTAATGATGAATTAGAAGCTTTCATCAATCATAAATATGTTGTAAGATTCATCAAAGTAAAGGGACTTTCATGGCTTTTGTACATTAAGAGATCACCTGATAACTGAATGGTTAAGATCTTCCATTTTAATCCTATGTGCAATAGGCCAAGGGTTGGACCAAAGAAAAGAGGGCTTGAAGAATGTCTTGAACGACTTTAAAACTTTAAAGATCTCCAACTGGAGAATTAAAGTCAGGGACAGCGTCAATTTGCAGAGTTAATGTGCAGCAGGCTAACGACCACTCTAGGATGTAGTGGCGTAAAGAAGAAAATTTAAGACGATCAACAGATCCATACTTAATGATTAATATTCAATATTCAAAAAAATATATGGATTACTTAATCCGAACTGTAACTTTTTGATCACTACATTCTCTCTAAAAATTGGTTGCCAAATTCATAGATGACTCATAATTACAGAATAAATAATTAAATTAAAATGGTAAGTTTGCCTTATGACAGGAACAGAATGATAGCAACAGATGCATTTATTTTTCAATGGAAGTTTTATTCATTGTGTTCTTGTTGAAAATATATATTAAAATTCTCATTGAGATGCTCGGCATAAGTGATCGGTTTTTCATTTAATCATGGAATGCCTTATTTTAAAATTATAATTTAAAATATGAATAGAAATAAAATAATAGTTACGATTCAATCCTCTTAGTGGCGCAGTCATCGACTTTGTATTAATATTTGTGCTACATGATGCCAAAAGTTCAGTCGACTTTTGATTGGGAGTTAGAAGTCTTACTACTTATTGGTCTGGGATAATGTATTTCCTTTTTCTTCGTGGAAGATAAACTGTACTGCTCTTGAAAAACTTGATCAAAAAGTGTTCGATTATTAAGCACTGTCTACTTCCCACATAATCGTTTTACTCATAAAACTATGTTGTTTAATACATATATGATTATATATATAATTTTAAGTATGGGCGTCCAGGAAAATAGATTATAACAAAATTTATTCACTTTTTATTCATTCTTTACTTATAAACATAGGCGCTTTTATCGTATTTAATAATTTACTTGATAAAAGTAGATAGTGGAAAACATAGCATTAAGAAAATTTTGTTAAATTATTTTTGTTTTCTTAATGTTAATTATTTCTGTTTACTAAATATATTTAAAATTTGTAATAATATCCTTAAAAAATAAAATTTTGAGATAATTTTTCAATTATTTTTTATACAAACTAGCATTTTAAAACTCATAATTTATTTCAGACACACGTCTCAATTTGAGGGGAAAAAACATTTTCCTCCAGCTAATTAATATAATAAAGTTTAATAATTATTTAATTCATATTATTAAAAAGTTTTTAAAATCTTATAATAGTATCCATTTTTAAATGTCCCTTAAAATTCATGGCGTTTGTCTAACAATATATTTAAGTTAATTGCTAAATAAAACGATTTTTTTAAGATAATCAATTCCTTTTTCAGACGATAAAAATAAAGCCAATGAATCGCAAATCGTTTTCTCGTGCAATTCCATAATTCAAACGATAAAAAACAAAATTAAAAACACCTCAACCATTTGTTCCGGTAGATCAATAGCCATTGAAAACACGGAAAATCAGCAGGGTGCAACTACAAGCTTAAAAAAAAACAGCGACACAAATGAACGACGTCGTATTTTTATAGTAATTTGTTCTTACATGCCTTCATTAGTGCAGGAGCTTGATTTATTTCTTTCCCAGACTTTTCGATGCTGGGCCGGCTTATTTTAATAAGAGAAAAGAAAACGATAAAAAGAAAAAAAGAACCACAACTTTTCTCAAAACTCCTTTGTCATTCTAGGCGACATGCTGCATCCCCGAAGCCGGAATTCAATTACACGTTCGCGAAAATTGGTGTCTTTATCAGAATTTTCATTATTTATTTTTTTTTCAAAGACCTTGAAGAAGTATCAGCGCGCGCTAAATTAATTTAAAAGCAAAATGGACTAATTCAATTTGACGTCTCATTAGCCAAACTTGGAAAATGCATTTTAATAGGGTGTGTCGTTTTATTTTATTATTATTTATTTATTTTTTTGTGCTTGTTACTTTTGTCATTAAAGTTTTGCAGGAGGAAAATTCAATTTCGTTTTCATAAACAATGCGTTTTGTAATAAAGAGTAGTAGGTAATGCTGATACTTATTTTTTTCGCCTCTTAGGACGTGATACAGATACTTTCTTTCCTCTTGGAAAAAAACTGTAAAGGAAATTTTAAATTATCTTATTTTATTATCGCTTGAAAAAGGTTTTGAATTATTTGGTTAAGAAATAAATCTTTCTCGCTTGGAAGTGATTTTTTTCTTCCTCCTTTCGCTTTTGGATTTATTAAACTTTTCTGATATTAATAGAAAAATCGCCCAGCATATTTTAAAATTATTTTTTGGCATTTTATTAATGATAAATATTCATTTTAAATAGAACTTTCTCAAAAGAAAAACTTAATAATTCTCTTACAACAAAATGTTTACATTTATAGATTGCTTGCAAATATCATTAACTTTGAAAAGGTATTATGCTAATGAATAAGCTATTATTTCTTAATATATTAATTAACTCTAACATATTTCATTTTGAAAGTTTGATTACAGCGATTGTAATTATTTTAAACACTATGAATACTGATCAAAATTCTTCGTGATGTTGCTTTTGCCACCACGCACACCTTTCAGGAACTCTGTTCGCTTCCAGAATGGACATGTATTGCTCACCTCGCCTTTTAACATGCTGGAGAAGGAAAAAAAAATTTTATACATATTTTTTCAGTAGTAATTTTCTTTCAATATTTCTAAAAATTAAAGATATTGAGTTTTGATTTTGTATTGCAAGTATTGCTTTGCCAACCAGCAGCGAAAGTAGTTTCTGTTTTTCTAACACGCCGCTGATCGGAAATGCGTTGAAAGTAACGTAGATGTGATAGGAGTACTGACTTCATTACTTAATTTCTTAACTAAAAAGGGAGCTTTTAAGATTAAACAATATATATATATATATATATATATATATATATATATATATATATATATATATATATATATATATATATATATATATATATATACCTTTACTCATGCAAAATGAACATTATTAAGTCAATAATGAATATCGTTTAAAAACTGCTAAAAATCATTAGTTTTCCGAATCATAACTTTTTTTTGAAAGCTAGATTTACTTTCTTTTCGCCAAAACTAAAAACCTTGGCTTACTTGCACTTATACAAAAACATATATGCATTTATATGTGTATATATTTTTATTCTCTTTTGTTAAAAAAAAATTAAACTATAATTCATTCAAAGTAATTACTCTTTACATTTTTTAACACCTACCGTTTTAAAAACGAGTAATTTTTTTTCACTTTAATATTTTTTGCCTTTTCTTTTATAAAGGAATATATCGTTTTCTTTTATTTATACGTTTTTTTAACAAAAAGAAAAAAAATAAATCTTAAATAAATACTCATTTGAAAGTTTCAGGCTGATTTGTTCATAACCAAATATTTTTAAATTCCATTTAAAAAAAAAAAAAAAAAAAAAAAAAAAACATTTGTTTTGTTAGAAATTAGGGTGATTTATTTCTGTGAAAAGATTAGTTTGCAAATTCATAGATTTAATTCTTTATGCTGAAATTGGCAAATAAAAAATTTATTTTATTTGCCAATTTCAGCATAAAGAATTTTCCTAGCTTTTTCTACTGAAAAAGCTAGGAAAATTTAACCAATTTATTTAAAATAAAATATAGATGAAAAGAAAAGACGACAGAAAAACGAAAATAAAAAGCAGAATTTATATTTTTCTTAGGAAAATTTTAATGATATAGTACATGTTTGAGTAATTTCCAAAAGTTCACATATCCCTTTATTTATTCATTTATTTTTTATGTTTCACAGTTGACTTAATCTTAACTCCTCCTACTTGAAAAGGAATATGTTTGTGTGGCTTAAGAAATTTTAAGAGAGAAAACCTAATTTATTTTTTTTAATAGAACCAATTTTTCTTTTTAGATACTACATGCATTTTCCCGGCAATTTTTTTCATAAATAACGTTATTCACGTAAATAAATGAACGGAAAAGAATACGATTATTCATTCTTTCCAATAATTCAAATGAAGGGGAAAAAAAAAAGACTTTCGTTTCTGTTTTAGTTTTGTGTATTCAGACATTGTAAGGCCAGGTCTGCCAGGTGGTTATTTGTAAGGGTGAAAAAATAATTCAGCGAACCGTTAAGCAAAAAGCACATTTTTTGCAAGGCGCTGATGTTATATCACACCCACCTCCATTATTATTCTAAATTTCCAAAGAAAATAATTGTGGAAAAAGAATGCAATTTTATTCGAAACAAGAGCTGTAGTTATACATTAAGTGACACATGTTGGAGTTTTTTTAGCTCATAATTCATATCTTCTGTTCTTGCGAAAAGACACAATCAGGTATGTATGCGTGTTTCGCTTTTTATGCACGTCTACTATGATTTTCACTTCGTCATACAATAAGTCCCCTCATTCAGGGTCATCATGGCCCTGAAAGTGGGTCTTCGTTGTTTGGACCACCCACAAATTGGGCCTGCAATCCCCAGAGGTATTATTTAATATGAAAAACAATGTGACACGACATATTTAACATATTCCATTAATGTGATTATACTGTTATAACATTAATTTAAACTTTATAATATTTCCTTCCGACGCTCTTCTTGTCCGAAAGAAAAAGTACATGTTTCCTTTTAAAAGTATCATTCTATGTTTAACCGCTGGAAAAATAGAAGAAAATATTGACGACATCGCACCCCCTTTTTCTTTCTAAATGCCTACAGTGTAAATTTTCTTTAAAAAATATAACGACTTTTAATATTTTTCACGATTAAAAAAAATTATTGATTTATCCTACTGCAGCGAACGTGATTTCGACTTTCCTAATGTTACGCGGATTATAATGTTCTTTCTTCTATGTTAAAATCTTCGTAACTAAAGAAAGTAATGCAAGATTTCTCCACCACATTCGATTATTGTAAAGTCATTCACATAATTGTAAAGTCTTTCATATAAATTTACCAAGCATGAGATTACATTTTGTGAGTTAAAACGTCTTTTTTAGATGCTGTTCAAAAACTTATTTATTCGCTACCTTAACTTATAACGCTTTTTTGCATCCTGTTCATCTTAGCTAAAATTTCCTTGATCAAGCAATAACAATAAAAGTACACTGGATTTCGTGGCACATGTAAATTGCATGCATTTTCTCAGAATGACAACCCACAATTAGTTCTGGAATCAAACCCACTGACTTCTGATGTTATGAACAATGCTTTCCTTCATCAGGACATCGCTGCTTTTAATTTACATTGTAAGTAATGAAGGTCGCAATATTCATGCTTGATATCATTAAGTTATTCACTACCACATCTCTGAAAAAGTGGTCGTTCAGCGGCTTAATTTACTGAAAAAGATAAGAGAATAAATACTTAATCAAGTAAACTCAATGATATCAAATGAAAGCGACCTCTAGTGACCCAAACAGAAACATCGTCTGCATCGAATGAGACAGCTTTCCTGGGCATGTAATCCCTCCCATGAGATAACTGTTAGATAATTTGAAAAATTTATAGGGTAATTATAGGCCAACATTTCTTGAGATTTAGAGGTCAGGAGACACTATAATCTTCAGCTTATTCATCTTCTGGCGACGGCAGATCTAAAACAAAACGCTAACCGCAGCAAATAAGGTATTGCCTTGTTACTCAGGATTAGAGCTCTTAATATTGAATTCCAATAATAGGATTACACGCAGATAAGTTCTACATTTTTTTATCAGCAATCCTTTTAGCTTATTTTAATAAGGGAGTTTTGTTGGCTTTCTCGTCACGATAACGGTCAATTTTTTTATGTAAAAGGTCATTGTTTTTTGTGTATTTTCTCAGTTTAACTGCGATTGTGACTTCTAAACTACCGGAAGATATATGCCCAAAGTGTGAGTCGAACAAAAGAACTATTTAATAGAAGGCCATCTTTCACCTTTCCCCCTTAATTCATAAATTTAAAAATTATCTATACTATTTCTATTTAAATTATCTATGTGTGTAAATAATTTATAATTATTTATTAAATTGGGGAATAAATTCGTAGCGCTTTTATCAAGACTTTTATTTAAACAAAAACAATGATTATATCAATAAGTTAATCACTTACATATTCGCCGTGGCTGTTTACCTCTTCCTACCTCTCAACCCATTTGTTGATGCCGTTCCGCCCAAAATCACCTGGTCTGGTGTCAAAGAAGTTGTTAAGTTCTTAAGGACCCCTTTGTTATCGAAGATAACGCCCTTCAGATGGTTTGACAAGAAGCGGAAAAGATGGTAATCGGTCGGTGCAAGGTCTGGAGAATACAGCGGATGCTGAAAGCTCTTGGAGCTCTTGGAGTGCGGCTTTGATGACTTGTGCAACATAAGGCCGGGCGTTGTCGTGAAGGAGTATGGTTTAACCATGTCGATCAGGCCTTTTCAGTCGAATAGTCACGTGGTATAGCTGGGCAATATAGAGCTCCTTGTTGACTGTGGCATTCTTTTCGAGAATTTTCCAGTGCACCAAGAGGTCCTAAAACAACTTCTTTTACACCAGTTCCTTCTTTTCTTTAATTTGAATATGTTAAAAAATTTAATAAAATTTCGTATTCAATAACAATAGTTTTTGTACCCAACAAGAGAGTTTTTTTCAATAATTCAGTTTATTTATTTAAATTGTAAGGTGTGATCTATGATAGCAATAAAAATTTTTTTCTTCTAAATTTTCAATCATAGTTTGCCTTAATTTCTGTCACAAATTCCTCATTAGCAATATATATCCTTGGTGTGTTTAATATTTTCAGAAATAATTCCAAAATATCTTTTAGATTCAACTCCATGCTTTCTGTTAGAAAAAACACCATTCGCGCCATATTTCTTAAAGAAAATTGGGATTCTAAAATTAGAATCCTTTTCTTTCATTTAAATATTTCAAATAATCAAGTAAAAATATGCATTTACTAAAGCTACATATTTTCGTATCAAAATTAAATTTATTACTTCTGATGAAAATTAAATTTATTAATATATTCAAGTTTAATTTAAAATCTTTTTTCTGAGAAATTTATAAGACGTGAGGAAAAATTTACCAACATTTCTTAGGCGTTTGGTGAAATTAATTCCATGAAATTAACTATTGTAAAATTAAAATTCATTATTTTATTTTTACAATAGTTAATTAGAAAATATTTTTTGCGCAGTCTCGTCATACAGTTGATCTAGATAGCAATAACCGATAAAATAATGCTATTGAAATATCTGCGTCCAAAAATTTAATTCTTTTATCCGATTAATACTTCATGAAGTCTGAAAATTGAAAATTGATATAATTAATTTAAATTATTGTCTAAAGAAAAAGTGCTTTTTCCTAATTTATTAAATGATATTAAAGTAAATTTATTTTAAAAAATATTTATAAAGAAAAAAATTAAATTTTTATATTTTGTAGTATAAATCTAAATTTTATTTGAAGTTAATGAATATTTATGATTTTAAAGAAAACGCTAATTAATAAATTATTTAAAATAAAAAATTATGAAACATATGTTAATCAACTGAAACAATTAATAAACCAACTTTAATCAATTTGATAGTAAAAAATATTTAAAATTACATTACAAAATTTAAAAGATAAAAACTTTGCTTAACTTTAATTTGGAACAATAAAAAATAAATTCCAGAATCATCTATCTTAAAAATGAACAAAAACCAAAATTGATAATCGGTTTATTTTTACCTTGAAAAAATTCAAATAATTTTGCAAAATAAATCTGAAATTGAGAATTCTTTAACTACCTAACTGAAAACGTAGAGGAAAAAAAGTCAGAAATTGTGGAAATTCAGAAAACTGGAAGCGTGAAATTAATTTCATTTAAATAAGTAGTGTGAGTAATTTTTTTTAAAATAGAGATAAAAGGATTCACGAGCAAGTTTTTGCAAGAATATAATCAATAGCCTGTTTTTCACAAATTATTTTTTTCATAAAAGAAAATTCTCATTATTTTTCATACTACAATACTAATTAATGTTGGACTTAAACGAAAGATTAATCAAATAAATATATTCAGGAATAAATAAATAAGATTTTTAAATAAAAATTTTAGCAATAAATTTTCTAGTAATATTAAAAATCCACTTCAAAATATAAAAATATAAAAAATGTACTTTTAATTATATTTTAAGAATATTATAACTTATATTTAAGCATATTTCTTAATAAATATAATTTTGAATATTTATTTGAAATATATTTTACTAAGATTTTCATAGAAAATAATGTACTGAAATTTTAACTTATGATTTATATACTAATTATTTTATGATTTTGCCCTTCTTTACTTGTTTCCTACATTTATTACAATAATTTTAAATATTAAATAACTATAGTCTTTTATTTTTTATTTCGTTTTAAAATTGTTTGCGGTAATATATATTGCACACGATTTTTTGAAGTTATAACATTTACAACATTTAGTATAAAAATCTGGCGACCGCCCTGTCTAGTGGTCAGAGTGCCTGACTGCGGATAGGGAGGTCCTGGGTTCGAATCCGGCTCGGGGCATGGATACACTTACTCTTTCTATCTATCCTGTCTTTGTCCTTTCTGTGTATGAATGAGCTGTGAATGGTTACCTACCCTATAAACGGATCCCTATTTCATGTGTGTACTGAAGCAGTCGGACTCCACACCAAATATGTTTCAGTATGAAAAAGTGGAACAGCGCACATCATATTGTCAGCCTATCTGCCACAAGGGAAAAAAAAGTATAAAAATCTAATTATTGTATATTATTTAAGAGAAAAATACCACAAAAAGATCCACAAAAGATATTTTATATAATCTTAATATCACCATAAAGTACAATATCAATAAATAAAACTATCATTAATTAATAAATAATATACTTTATACAATTAAGAGAATGATTTCCCATTATTTTTCTATTTATTTCTTAATGTTTTAACCAACTTTTTCGTCATTTATAACTTTCTATTTTCTTTAACGTGTTTAAAAAATCATTTAATTTTTATAGGCATCTAAAGATTAAAATACCGTTTGCATCTAACACAAAAATCTAATAATAGTATATCACCTAAAAACAAATAAATGAATAAAAATTCCAATTATCTTTATATTCTCAAAACTATCATCTGGCTATAAAAATATTAATAAAATATTTTAATTTTGTTTAACAATGAAAACGCTTTATTTTTTTTTATATAATTCAAGGAATTATTATATCATTCTTTGTTTCATTTTAATGTTTCACCATTTAAACCGATTTAATAATAATAACCTTTTACTTCCTGTATTGCTTTAAAATACACATCATATTTAATTACAAATGGTATACTAAAGATTAAAAGATGTTTTGAGCATAGTACATCAGATATTTAATAATAATATATCATTGTCATTTTTACCTAATTCGTTCAGTGAAACTTTGCAGCATATTTTCATCTGCTTGCGCAAATGAAAAACGATTTTTCGTTTCAAATATCTGAAGAAATTATTCGTAGAAACTGTAATCACTTTAAATAAAAAATGAGTAATCTTTTTTATCTTTTTTCCCCGTAAAACAAGCAAGGTGATTAGTTTTCTCAGTTTCATTTCGTTTGCTTTTATCGAATATGTTTTATTTTTCATATCCAAAATATAATGATTTTTGTAGCTTTCTGACAAGTTTTTATTGCTGAAAGCTTAAAAAAAACTATAAGTACACCATTTTTTTAATGTCAGTCGAAGTTTTAAATGTAAATTTAATTAACGAAAACTGTTTGAAACGTAAAAATGGTTGAAATATTAATTATTATTTCTATAAGGGCACGAACTTCATTATCTCATAAAACCACAAAGTCTCATTAATATCTTGAAAATTTTTCCAATGCCACCTTAAATAAAAAATTCTAGATTAAAAATCTGAAATTTTCTAAAATTTATAAATCTAAAGCTCATATAACAATTAAAGATAAAAATATCCCTTAAGTTTTCACACTAAAAAGTATCATTTAAATCATTTTAAAAATGGAGATATATTTAATATTTTAAGCAATTTTATAACTGATTATTTAGACTTTTTGACGTGAAAAATTCATTATTTTATTTTGGTAATACTTACAGATAATTGTTGCATTATCATGATAGAACACAGAAAATATAGGAAACTTTCAAGCATCCTCTTGGACAATTTTGTCCACGGGAAGAAGTAATTTATCGTCTCGTTGTTTAACAGAAGTTAAAATCACACTTAGGAGCTTCTGGTGCTGAGTAGGGCATTCTACTATTCAGTCACAGTGAACTCAAAGCTTCTAAAACTCAATTTGTCAGTGCGTTGAGGATAGCCTGATACCAAAAGCTAGTCATTAGAATACTCACAGAGTTTTGTCTTTCTAAAGACATTTTCCAGATAGCAGCCCAAATTCACTTTTCCCTTGGGAGGAAACTGAAAATTCCCAAACACTCAATCGATCAGATGTATATGTATAAAACAGAAAATTAGAAGCCGTCTCCTATGCTTCAACATAGCTGGTATTGAACGTGAGACCTTATACCTATTATAACCTTTATAATTAAATGTAAGAACTCAAGATTGAAATAAGGTTTAAAAATCATAATAAATGAAAAATAAGGAAAAGTACGTATTTATTATACCAAAAGTATTTTTATCGAATTATGTGGTGTATATCGTATATACACCACTTAGGATTTTATATTTGCAATATCTATTTTCATTGAATTATGTGGTGTATATCGTATATACACCACATAATTCAATGAAAATAGATATTGCAAATATAAAATCCTAGAATTTACGCGAATCTTGCGTATTTCTTAATCTTAACTTTTGCAATATACAATAGAAGGTTGAAATTTTGTGAACACAAAATTTCCCCTAATCAAATCACAATATTTTGAATCTTAATACCTTTTGAGCTTTCCACGTCAGTGATTCTTAACTTTTAAATTCTGTGAACATTTAATAATAAATATAAATTTTCTGGAAATTTGCAAATATTTCCTTAAGGAGAAGAAAGTTTGTTTTTGTTATATGTTTTTGTTGTCAACTTATCCTTTTTAAAGATCTGATACTTTTCAGATCAACTCCATTAAATTGTTGACAATCAGAAAATCAATGACTAGCAGGGGATTTGAGGATAAATCCTCCCGGGAAAGTCCGACGCAATCCAGAATATCTTACGGTGAGACAGGATGGTCACAGCATTTTTTACAAGTGGGATAAATTTTTGTACCACGTTCAAACGATAAACATTTTACGGTGTCCACTTGATGACTTGGCAGAGGCAGTTTGAGATTTTTGGTCGCATTTTATTTCCAGAAGAGCTCTAGGAGATGTTCCAGAGTACCATTGGTGTGTTGGTGAAATTTGCCAGATGTTTTTGTTATATAGTAATTTGAAGTATCATTTCTGAACAATTTCCTTTCATTTAAGTTTTTTTGTGAGTAAGATTAAGTTTTACAACATATTTACATTTATTACATTTTAAAAAATGTTAACATATTTACATTTGTTATATTTCAAAAACTGCTAACATATTTAGATTTGTTATATTTTAAAAATGTTATTATAATTATACAGTTGTTATAATATAAAAATTATAACTTATTCTTTGACAGTTGTGGACAATACCAAATCTATTTTGACACGTTCTTGGTTTCTACTTTCACATTTGGAAATTTTTATCATTCACAGGATTCGATAAAAAAATTAAAAATTTACATATTAAGTATAAAATATGTAATATAGAACAAAAATCTCTACGTCATAATAAATAATAATACTATGTAAATATATTTTATAAAATAAATGTTCGAAACTGCACAAAGGAATAAAGTGAATAGTGAAATGTATTTTAAAAACTCTTTATATTTTAAGTTTGTTGTTGTTGTTTATGACACTAGGACAAGCCAAGCTCATTTACAGATGGTTGTGCGATATCAAATCAGAAGGGTGCGTCTTTCGTTTAAACAGCACTATAAAGGAAAAAGTACGTCTTTGCTCTAAGACTCCTCCGATAGACGGCGCCACCAGAGGATTACTCAATCAATTTTGGCTATGAACTGGAGGAAGGGATTTTTCACCAGATCATTGCACCCATGGTAACTGCTCAACAACCAACCACAGGACTTTCAATTCCACAGATTTAATGAGCACATATATCGCATGTATTCGGTGGGTCTGTTGCAGCGATGGGAAACGAACCCACCCTTCCGGACAGAAGCCAAAACCTTAACCACTAGGCTCCAAGGCCCTATATTTTAAGTTTAAAAAATTTTTTTTCTAAGAAATTTCTATATAGTGTTGCAAGTTATTTATTTTTTTAATAAACAGAAATTTTATTTATAAAAAATATTTTAATTTTAAATTGAAATATTGAATTAAAAGTATTTTTAATGAAAATAATCCTATTATTAACATTCTAGCATGATAATTTTGTTTAAAATATTACATAAAAATATTTTTTCTTTTTTTAAAGAAGCACTTTTGCTTAAAACATGAAAGAATCCAGAGAAGACTGTAAATTCCGGAATACGGCAGTAAAATTTCGATTTTCTGTATACAGATTGCATTTTTCTGGTTTCATGGAACTTATAAATTTTAAGTCCTCTTATCACTAATTAAAACATATACATAAGGTTAAGTGCAGTAAACCCCCCTATAACACGGCACTCTTATAACATGTTTTCACATTACGCGATTTCCTGTCCGCCATATAAGACGGGGACTCCCAACGATATATTTCAGTACTGCGAAATTTATAATGTTTGTACAGTTCACTCACACACACAATCCATTTTGCGTACATTTACATATTCTGTCAGCTGTGTTCTTATGAAATTAGATTAAAATATGTTATTAATCTTTGAATATTCTGCTGAAAAAAAAGAGTTCGGTAGAATGGTATTTCAAATAGCTTCTAAGCGAATAAACATTTAATAAATCTGTTTTTGGAATTATTTAATTTATTTGAAATTAAATGTTTTTAGTTACACACACACACACAGACACAGACACACACAGACACACACAGACACACACACAGACACACACACACACACAGACACACACACACACACAGACACACACACACAGACACACACACACAGAGACACACACACACACAGACACACACACACAGACACACACACAGACACACACACACACACACACACACACACACACACACACACACACACACACACACACACACACACACACACACACACACACACACACACACACACACACACACACACACACACACATATATATATAAAAGTTTTTTATTTAAAATCTTAATTTGATTTTAATAAAACGCACATATTTCGTTCATAATATAGTTTTTTTCATAAACCTATTTAAAGAGAAAAGTTAATTTAATCGTACATAACACGTTATACGAAGTCATACGAGCACGTTTTCCTATAACGCGGAACGAATATACCTTGTTATAGAAGAAATTACTGTATTATATTATAGTTTTGATTCAAATGATATCAAACGATTTTTAAATTTTTTTATTTATTATTTTTCTCCATTATGCCATAAAAATAGCTTTTAGGGGTGCCAGAAATGTATGCAAAAATTAAAAATATTATGCCCCAAGCAAGTAACAGAAATAATTTCACTTACGGTTTCATATAAGCCAATGTTTTCTTAAATAAACAGCAATGGGAATCGATCCCACCCTTCGAATCGGGAATCACGTGCGAACCCACTAATCTTAATATTCTTAGTAATAATGTATTTATTTCAAATTAGCTTTTTCTGCAAATTCCTTTACATGGAAATTTTTAATTTCAGTTTAAGTCTACTATCAATTAGATTGAAGTATATTTTTATTAATTTTCTGATAACCAGGTGTAAAAATTAGAAATAAAATTTAAAAAGCAGTATAATGATATTATTGACATAAATACATTATATTTATATCATATATGTTCTTATTTATGAAAATAATAAAATTACGTCGAAAATGGTTCATGTTCGAAAATTTAATAAATAAGAATATTTCCACTTATAAATGTAAATAAAATGTATTCATAAGTAAAAAAAATCATATTTATTTAAAGAAAATAAAATTTATTTATGTTTTTCACTTCCAATTGATAAAACTAATTCCAGTTTATTTTCGGTAAATTTTACCTAATTTATATAAAATATTTTTCTAAATAAAATGCATTTGTTTAACAATAGTAAAAATATAGATTTTGATGATTTTTTTAAATAATTATGTTTCTGTTTTATATTATTTGACTCTTACAATATTGATTATAATTCAAAACATTAAGTTAAATAAATAATCATTAGTTCCTCGAGATTCCAATTGCAGAAAGCATTTTTTTCAGAACATATGATAACAGAATATGATATAATAACAATATACAATAATAACATTTTTCCAGTTGATGTCTTTTTAGGACAAATTTATAAATAATACTTTTAAAATATGACTTCATAAAACAAGCGACTGTAGTTACGTTTACATTCGCCAAACACAAATAATATTTGTCATTTCTTCATTGTTTTGCCTCTACTATTATG
The DNA here is from genome assembly GCA_030067965.1 of Latrodectus elegans. Taxonomy (NCBI): domain Eukaryota; kingdom Metazoa; phylum Arthropoda; class Arachnida; order Araneae; family Theridiidae; genus Latrodectus; species Latrodectus elegans. The sequence goes on from CM057816.1 coordinate 84,597,558, forward strand.
TTACTAAAATTAATTTTAACATTAAAATTGTTGAATCTTATAGAAAATAGTTAAAAGATAGTATCAGAATTACAGAAACCAATAGAACAATGTTTTAAATCCACTTTACCTTTTATTTAAAACAATAATTTAAAAAAAAATCGAAATACGATAATATCATTTTTTTTTATTTTGACTTAGAACAAATTTCTAAAGGATATTTTTAAAATATGATATCAGAAACCAAACGATCACAGTTGTGATTAAACTAGTTTATTATAATATTTGTGATTTTTTATGATGCTTTCCTTTAATTTTTTATAACTAAAACCAATATAAAAAATTCTATAAACTTCAATATTAAAACCATTTAATTTAAAAAAAAAAAACATCTCAGTAAAATTGTTTTTTCTTTGATTTCTGCTTAGAATAAATTCCTAAAAATACTGCGAAAATATGGAACTAAAAAACAAGCGATTACAGTTATGATTAAAGTTGCCTTACAATATTAATTTTTCAATTTTACTATTTTTTTGTTTTTGTTTTACTACAATTTAATACGAAAATAATTTTAGAAATGCCATTATTTTCGATAATTATACACTTTTATAAAAATATTAAAAGATTGTATCAAAATTACAATAACGAATGTAACAATGTTCATAATCCTTTTCTCTTGAAAATAATCAAAGGAACAAATTAACCCTCCCCCCATGACCTTCCGAAATGCTTGCTGAAAGAAAAGTATGCGTTGTTTATTGCCAACTACTAAGACACACAAAGTTAAGCGCCCTCCTTTTCGCTTGGCGGGGAATATTTCTCAAAGCAATGTAGAGGAATTGAAAACCACATAGAGGAAGTTCGCTTTACTTCCCTTTTCTCACAAAAGTGGGAAAACGACTCCACTGCATTCCTCAGCACCCGTCTCCATGGCGACGGCCACCACAAAATCGATGAACGAGGCAGCAGAATGTCGTTCTCGCTTGGCAGAGGGCAAGTCGGCTGCACTTTGCTTAGAAACGAATTCCGTGACTGTTTTACCACGCCTCCCTCGCATCCCCTCCTCCCAAAGTTTTATCAAAAACCCGAAAGAGGGGAGGAGAGGTATGCACACACAGCCCCAGTGTCTTGTTTCGGGGAAAGGGCCCTCTTTAATTAGTCGAGACAGTGTATTAAATTACAGATTATTAGGCAATGCAGTTGAATCTTAATCAGCGGCATTACAGTGCATCCCTTCCTTTCCCTACCCCCTGCAACCCCCTTGTTCTCGGCGACCTTTTCGTTTTATTATAAATGGACGCAATCATCCACTAAGTGGCAGGCGCAATTACTTAGCGGTGTGCATGTGCAGCGAGAAGTGCAAATTACACGATAATAGCGACTGGTGTTTTGGGGGGGGGATTATTTAGGTGGGGTGGAAATCAAATTACTGGTGTCCGAACTTCGCGAAATTTACGATAAAATGTAGTTGTTCCGCTGTTGTTGTCGCCACATCAGTCAATTTTCCAATAATGATACGATACCGGTATTTTATTCATCCCAATCAAGCTTTGAAGAAGCTTCCCATCAATTTATTTAACTAAACTGAACAAGGATTGAACCAGCAACCTTACCATTTGCGCATCATTAACTGATTTTGAAGCCAAAACCATATCTGTCTGTTTAGAATAACTAAATGTTGCTTTAACAGAAAAATTTCTTAGAGAAACAAACTAAATTTATAATAACATTAAACATTTCAGATATTTAATATGAAATACTTGATTTTAAAGCATGCAATAACGAATATTTGAATTCGGTCACCGGAGAAAGTAATTGTTTTAAATCATTTTCTACTTCAGTTTTTGATTATTATAAAAACGAAGCATCATTAGAAGTAAATTGTTAGAAGTTTTTTTAATACGATCTCTGTAAGTATGGATCGATTCTTTAATATAATCATCAATTCTATACTTATTTATTTATATTTTTTTGTCCAGATGTAAGTTGATTTAGATATAGATAAAAGATATTTTAATAAATATCTATTAATAAAGACATTAAAAAATAAAATATATTTTTATTAATGTTGATTAAATTTTAGTTAAGAGATTGATATTTGTACTAAAAATGTGTGCCTTTTTAATAAAATTTCCAAAAATGTTCTGACTTATGAAAGATGTAAAATATTGCCCACACTCATACATACTGATTACATAAAATTGTTGTAACTACAATACAACAAATGTCCAATATTTTTTCTTTTTTGTAAGTTTATCTTAGTAAAAGTGACTAAAATGATATCTATATTATATGAATTATTATACAGTGTGAGTGTATATATATATATATATTGAGCACAGAATATTTTTCAAACTCTGATATATATTAATAGTTTTTAATTTATTAATTGCAAGCGAAGCTTCATTCAAAAATTTTGTGTTTTATTTACAAGAAACAATATTTAAAACATAAATAAGTTATTTATTGTGATGCCAACACTTTATTATATAGAAAAGTAACTGTAAATATGCTTATTTCGTTAGGCGATAATATCAACAGAGAAAACAACTTGCAGTGTTGTTTCAGAGATTTTGTCATGATTTGGCGAAATTTTGGCGACGTTTTGGCGAAGTGTTTACGAAAAGGTATTATATCGTTACTCTATTTCAAAAAGAGAATACATAAGGTTCTGTAATTCATTACAAATTTAACAGAGGGAAAGTTTTGACATTAAAATAAATGATGCATATTTTATGGGAAGAAAGACCTGATTTACCTTCAAAAAATCCATTTTTCAATTTTAGTAATTTTAAATAAAGCATATTTTTCTGAATCTAAAAATGTATAACACTCATATATTTGGTGTTTATTAATGGTTTAAATAATCGGAAATAAAATGTACACAAACAGTGCCACGCCCCCTTGCAGAAAAGTTTCGGTTTCAAATATGCCCATTGCATTACCAATTCAACAGAAAAGTATTGATTAAATGATTATTTTTATAACCTCCGTTATTTTTTTTTCTGAATCTAGCATTAACATTCAAAGAGAGCAAAATTTCCAAGCTGTGTGAAGGATTTGTTCACATTGCGTGCTGCGTTGTTTGTGTTTACTTTGTGATTTGTCTTGTGATTATTAGTTCGATTTATGCTGCTACATTTTTAAATCTGCTGATTAATTATTATAATTAATTCTATAACCGTGTTTGTGTTTAAATTGGTGTCAATTGTTTGTTTATCATGCCTCGAAGGAGAAGTTTCAACAGTAGGAAGAGACATCAGAATCAACACACAGCGAAGTATGATCAAAGCAGTGTACCTTAAGCTGAAAGTGCTTTAAAACAAAAGCTGGAAAATTCTTTTGTAATTATTGAAGACTTTGAAAATAATTCAACTCAAGATGTAAATATTATTATTAATGTTAAATTTCTAAACAGTCTGATTATCGACATGTTCGTGTGTAAACAGTGCTATTCAACGGAGTCTGTCATTGTAAAAGAGTTACATAGTCGCATAGGTCTTACCTCTTTTATAAACATTCTGTTGTAAACATTATAAACATTATATAACATTATAAACATATTTTATCCTCTTTTATTAACATTATAAACATATTTCATTTTACAAAGCTTGTCAAAACTCTTTTACAACATGCACATCCCTCATATCTAGTTTAGGATACGACATAAGCATTAGACTGGCATATGTAATGCGTTGCATAGGGAAAGGCAGAAATTCTCGAGAAACTCTATGTGCCATCTTAAATTTACATCCTCCTCCATAAAAATTTAAAAAGCTCAATGACAGTTTAAAAAATGGATTGACAGTTTTCTGTAAAAAGTCTATGGACATTGCTGTAAATAATGCTGTTGAAACTAATGATAATGTCAGAGATATTGCTGTGTATCTGTGGATGGCTCGTGGCAAAAGTGAGGCCACACTTTGCTCAACGGGGTCGTGGCAGCTATTTCTGTGGTTACCGGAAAAGTAATAAACTTGTCGATGCGAAGTATTGCTTCAAATGCAAGAAAAGTGAAAAGAGCTGCTAGGTCTGCCAGAAGAACTACGGAGGTCCAAGCGGTGGCATGGAGATAGAGGGTACTTTTCGCATTTTCAACTTTTCCGTATCTTCTAGAAATGTGCGCTATACCAAATATTTAGGAGATGGTGACTCAAAGGGATTGTTGAAAATCAAACAAGCAAAAGTGTATGGTGACACAGATGTTGAAAAGTTAGAGTGTGTGGGTCACGCCCAGAAGAGAATGGGCTCACGATTGAAATCCTTGTAGAGTGAATTCAAAGGGAAGAAACTCTCAAACGGCAAGGCAATTTCTGGGCGAGGTCACCTAACTCATGTTGAGATTTTACTTTTGCAGAAGTACTATAGTCTTCCTATCCGTCGCAATGCTAAAACCTCTGCAGATGAAATGGCAAAAGCTGTTTGGGCTATATATTTTCATAAACTCTCAACAGACAGAAATCCACAGCACGCTCTATGTCCTACTGGGGAAGAGAGTTGGTGTAAATATAATAAAAGTGTGGCTCAAGGAGGAAATTATGTCCATGAACATTCATTGCCGGAAGCAGTGCTCTTGGCTATTAAAAAATCTTCCGTGACCTGTCATCAAAAGAGCTGTTGAAGAAATGCATCCATGGACGCACACAAAATCCCAATGAGTCCTTCAAGAACTGTGTGTGGGAAAGGATTTCCAAGAACACTTTTGTGGGGAAAGAAACCTTAGAACTTGGAGTCATGGATGCAGTCATCTGTTTCAATGAAGAGGTTTCTCAGCCGAACCTTGGTGGTGAAAGAGCTGGTTATTATTCCTGGCAAAAATATGTGTGACGCACTGCGAGAAATCGATCGCATGCATATTCGAAAAGTTGAATATCTCATGCAAAAAATGAATAAAGATGCATGATCACTGAAAAGGCAAGAAAAAAGAAAGAGAGAGAGGCATTAGAGGCCAATATGATACAGATTATGGTCCTGGGAAGTTTAAATTTCTGTTTAAGATAAGAATTTAGTGCTTTTTTTTTTTTTTTTTTTTTTTTTTTTTTTTTTTAGATTTTCTCAAATTGCATATTTTCAGTACATGGATACGATCATATAAAAAACTAATGCATCAAATTTTTTAAAAATAAAAAAACATTTATTTAAAGTTTGTTTTTGCCAAAAAAATTTGTTTTATGGAGAAATTTTGTGTGAAAAATTTTCGCATTTTTGAAAAAATTTTCGAAAAATTTAACGTATTTTCCTCTTGTTTAAGTTTTTATCCATATATTTCAAAATAAATTGCTTTGTTTAATTCTTTAAGCATTTTTCAATAAGTGTATGCAAATTTTGTGTGAAATTTGCATCAAGAATTTATTTTAAGCTTACCTAAAGGTAACCTACTTTTAAAAACACTGTAATGACTGCAATATACTCAAAAATTCATAAAAATTAAATTTATGCATGTTTCTATTTAAATTTGATTTTTCTAGAAAGCTTATAATCAGTACTTTCCATAAATGCCATACTTCAGTACTTTCCATAAATGCCATACTTTCAATGTTAAGTTATATATTCCAACCTTAATACATTTATTCGTTAGGTACAAAATATACAAATTTCTCGACGTCGACAAAGTCTTGCTTTCCTTAAAGGATTTGTAAATTGAATATTCGTTACCCAGTTTTGACACTACATCTACTCGTAAAATAAAATTTGTAGTTTAAATAATGTTTTTAAAGAAAATATAAACAAAAATGTTTTTTAAATTATTAAAACATTAAATATTAATAATCACATTTTAAATTATTAAAAATTATTCCAAACATTTTTGATTGAGATATAATATACAAAAAATATAATATATAAATACTTTTATAAAACGATATTGATTTAATTTCAGTGAGTTGTAAATTGAAATTAAAAACTTTATTTCTGAAACTGTTAGCTTTAAGTAAATATTGATAGTAAATTTATCACTGTTGATATTTCATTTTATTGATATATGATGATTTGTTTTTGATAAAAGAGAGCAAAATTTACCCAAATAATATTTAAATTATTTATTATTACCATCGATCTAATTGATAAAAAAAAATTATTTTCGGTTACAAAATTGTCTCTGTAAAATGTATTGCAACTCAATATTACATAAAATAATTTTTTCATTTCTTGATTTTGATGATAGAACAACAAATTTACAATAAGCAAAATGCTTTAATGGAACAAATTATATTAACCATTTTCATGTTTATATATAATGAATTTGATATCACCTGCAAAGTAGTAATTTATAAACAAAGGTTGTAAAGCTATTGTATTTAAAAAATTTAATGTTTTATGCAGGATAATAATTTAAACAGAATGTAGGAAACCATTACCAAGCTTAATAAATTTAAATATTATCTTATATTCTTCAGCATTTTAAATAAAATACATCAATCTTTGAATAAATTTGATTAATATTTGATATAACGTATTATTTTTAAGTAAAATGCATCAATGATTTTCATATTTAATAATTTTGTACAGTTATTATTATTTAATATAGTTTTTCACAGTTTTATTGAATATTTATGTAATATTTAAGATAAAATGTATGCTACACATTACAATTTTTAATGAATTTGATTATTAATATGCGCAACAAAATAGTATACGACAAAAATATACAAGGTGGCCTGAATGAAAGAGGTCCTTTGGATATTCACTCTATATAATTTTTAATTTGGTCCCTATATATTATGTTCAAAAGAATAAAAAAATAATTGCGTTCAGTAAAGTGTAATGATATAGCTTCAAAAGCTAATAAATCAATATATTTATTAATTTGTGAGTGGTATTTGTCATTATATATAGTAAAGATTCTAGTTACATTAACTTAGAATAATAATACGAGGGTTACTCTGAAATTTTTGAGATACAACTAGGTTTTTAAAGTTATACTTACAAAATTTTAGACGCGTTCAAAGTAGTCTCCTCCAGCATCAATGCACTTTTGTAGACGAATTTTCCACAGATTAAATGCCTCAAGCCATTCATTTCTTGAAATAGATGAAAAAAATTCATTTATAGCCACATCAATCTCTTCTTCTGAATGAAAACGATGTCCACGTAAGTTCTTTTTTAGATTAAAGAATAACCAAAAGTCGCACATAGCTAGATCAGGTGAATATGGCGGATGTTCAATCACTTTAATTTGTTTTTATCAAGTTAATTGTTTAATTAATTGTCAAATTAATAGTTTTAATTGTTCATTGTCATTGTGAAGCATTAGTCCCCTAACATTCAGTTCTTGTAGAATTTCTGGAAGACATTTAGTGGTATACCAGTTTGCTGTTACTGTCTTCTGTCCTTCCAACTTGATGGCTTTGATCAATCTCGTACTTCTGAAGAAAACGGCATATAATCACTTTTTCCAGTGCGCGTTGTGTTTTCAACATTGTCGGCGTGGGATCATCAAAGACCCATACTTTGCTTCCTTGACGTGTTGGAACGTCTAAAAACGTTATGTACGTTTCATCACCTGTTACAATTTTAGAAATGATGCGATGGCCACCATCATCTAGCAATTTAAGAGTTTCTTTACTGATTCTGACACGCTCCTCTTTTTGGTGCTGAGTTAGATTATGGGGAACCCACGGATAATCTACTTTTTTCATATGTAATTCTTCATGAATGATTTCTGTATGGCTGCGGATCCTATGTTAAGTTTCTTCTGTATCATTTGATAGTTACAGCGATTATCATTCATGAACATTTTTCGTATGGCAGATACATTATCCGGGATTACTGCCGACTAGTTAAGTAATATTTTAAAATAAGATATTGTTAAATTATTCACTTTTTAACTTTATTTTGAGAAGTCATTCTAGTTTTCGAAACAGTTCTACAGAATTTCCTTTGATTGGAAATAATATAAGATAATACTCCATAGCATTTCTTTAACAGAATGATTCTCACAAAAAACATTATTTAAATTTAAAAATAATAACTTTAATTAAGTGATTTCGCTGGGATGGAAATAATTAACTTAAATTAGTCTTAAACGTTATATGAATTATTAAACTCTCATAATATACTTTTGAAACAATGGATATATATATATATATATATTGACGAATTTATTCGCATGAAATGCATTTTCTAACATTGTCGTATCAGAACATATTAGACAAGGTTAATATGATATTACTGAACGTCATGGTGATTAATAATTGGATTCTTTGATTAAATCGAATTCTCCAAGCCATTATCCAAATGTGTAACTCCAGTAATACATAATCGCACGAATGAAAAGAAGCAAACAATTCAAATTTCAAATCTGTGAAAAAAGAATAAATAATAGGCGAATAAATCATCATTATCTATCTTTTTAAAGGAAGATTTTTTGATTTCTTTTCAAAGGAAACCAATTTTACAAAACTAATAATATCATTTATAAATAGTAAGAAATTTATTTGTATGAAAATGACTTTATTAACTTTCCTTTCAAATAAAGCCTATTTTCTAAAACTAACAATATCGGCCCGATTCTATTTCACAGACTGTCTCCAAATTGGCACTTTTGGCGACAACACTTGAAATAAAAATAAAAAATATCTATTAATTTATTTATTTAATAAATTTATATAAAAATATTAGATAATTTTATTGAGTATTATGATTTTTGAAGCATGATGAAGTACTGCTAGTGATGTTTTGTTTCGTTCTTTTTTAGTGATTTGATTGTTTGCGTCCATGAAATGGAATAGCACCACAATATCATATATAAATAACGAGGAATTTATTCTCATGAAAAATATTTTTTAATTTCCCATTCAAAAGGAGCCAATAATATTACATATAAATGGTTAAAAGTTTATTAGCTCATTCATCATTTTCTACCTATAATTTCCAAAAGAGCAAATACTGTACATTCAATAATATCTTGTATAAATGGCGACAAATTTATTCTTTTATCAAAAAATTTCTAGTTGAGAGATTCGTAATAATCATTCCATTGTTTATCAATAATCACCAAAATTCATTCACAGTTACGAAATAAACTCTCTTATCATCGCCAGGAAATTAAGATATATCAACACATTTCCTTTTATATTCATTCAAAAATTCGATAACCATTTGAGATAAATCATCAGACTGAAACTTAACCTTTGGAGACCCATTCTTCGTTCCGGAACATTTTCGCGAATGGATTAATTGCTCCCTTGTTTTTTTTTTTTTTTTTCTCTCCCACACAACAAGACCGGAATCAAACCCATTACTCAAGTTCGACCCAGTTTTACGATCCCAAGACCTTTCGCTTAATTGCACACAAGGTCTTTTATCTTCTTCGAAGTCCTATTTGTTAGAGGAGTGTACTCTGACGTTAAGTCAATAATCCCAACTCCTGCTGCTGCTGACGCATGTAGGCTGTTCGACATCGATACCCACTATCGATTAAAGAGTAAAGTTCTCGTCTGAGGAGGCAAAGATCGAGATTGCTTCTGGTGTGAATGTGTTTCTTCCAAGATTAAACATGAAGTACAGATAAGGCAAGTGGAGGATTTGAGCCGAAGTTATCGTGTAATATTTGCATAAAGAGCGCCAATTCGGTTTTACCAGAGTTGGCGATAACGTTTCAGGTTTGGAAACCGATAAGTTCGCGTTGAATGGAATCTGCTTATTACAGAAAACGCCAGGGAGAAAGCAAATATTTTTGCTGAAAACAATTTTGGGTTTGTTTGAGTCACTAAAGATCATGTTTTACATGAGAGGAATAGTATGATAAGAAATTGCAATTTAAATTCCTAGTCAGTAAAATCATCTTCTAAAGTACAAAGAAAAGAATAAAATTCGAAATGGGGATTAGATTACCAACCTTCCCTTATCAGTTCCCTGGATTTAAAATCTAATTTATTTTTATATAAATTTACTAAAACATTTCTATTATTATTAATTTATTATTAAGCTTTAACTGTTATTAGATACATAAATAAGAGTTTTCTCTATTTTTACTTGTTGAAACATTTGTTTGTTTATTTATTGCTTTAACTGTGCAAAACTGTTGTTTTTTATTTATTGCTTTAATAGACATCTATTTGAAATGAGTATTAATTCCTATCAAACTGCTGAAAACAATCAACTGACTCGTAATTTTGAACTTTGGTCAAGTGAAGAGGTCGACATCTTAGCTGGCATCTTTCTCTCTACGTCAATGCGTACCATTGCAGCATAATTAGATTATACTGGAATTTAGCGTGTATAGGCCTATTCATTATGAAAGTCTTCGTTTGGATTAGGTATTGAACTGTTACTTGCCAGTCACAAAAATAATGCTCTTCCTCACCGCGCTGTAACAGCCTCCTAAAAGATTAACCATGGGATCTTAAATATTAATACATCAAAATGGTTGCAACAGTATGCTATACAATATTTAGTTTGGATACAGACATTTCTAGTACCTAAAATGACCTAATCACGCCACCCCCCTTTTTTAAGAATTCAATTTTTTGTGTCTTTTTGGTTGGATTTAAAAAATTGAGGAGTGTTACGACTCAAACCATGGGATCTTATATATTAATACATCAATATGTTCGCACTATTCTCCTCTACAAGATTCAGTTTGGTTCCAGACACCTCTATTCTAAAATGCCCTAATCAGCCCCCCCCCCTCTTGTTAAGAATTCAAATTTTTGTGTTTTTTTGGTCGAATTTTAGAAAATTGAGACATTGCACCGACTCCAACCATAGGATCTTAAATATTAATACATCAAAATGTGCGCAACAGTCTCCTCTACAAGATTCCGTTTGGTGCCTGACATTTCTTGGCACCTAAAATGTCTTAATCATCCCCCTTTATAAAAATCAATTTTGTATCTTTTTGATTGTATTTTAAATAATTGAGGAGTGTTAAGACTCCAACCATGGGATCTTAAATATTAATACATTAAAATCATCGCAACATTCTCCTCTACAAGATTCAGTTTGGTTCCAGATACCTCTAGACATCTAAAATGTCCTAGTTAGGCACCCTCCCTTTTTAAGAATACAAATTTTTGTGTCTTTTTGGTCGGATTTTAGATAATTGAGGAGTGTTACAACTTAAACCATGGGATGTTAAATGATTATGAAATGAAAATGTTTTAACTTATTATTTAGTAATTTCTCTTTTGCTTGTACTTAAACAAAAACTATTATTTTTTTTCAATTAAGATGAAGAATTTTTAATGTGAAGTATAATTTATCAATGTAAAAACTAGTTAAGAGATACACAAACTAAGAAATGATTTGTAGCCGTTATAATGTTATCAATACTCGTTAATTTATGCAATAATGGGTATTCGAACTAATTAAAGAGTATGGAAGCAAGTTATAAAACTAATTTTGCATATTAAATTTGGGTAAAGCATTCTGGAGTGACTTTTCTTGGACAGAAGGCATAACACGACAAAAAATTTACAAACATCCATCTCGAAAATAAGTGCCGATTTTGCAGTTATGGTATTCACTTCAATTGCTCGCAAGTTCAATCACCGCTATGCGTTTAGTTGTATATAGGCGCTCACGAACCATTTTTCTTGGATGGAGGGCATACACACATAAAGAAGAATTCACAAATACCCATCAGAAGAATTGTATGCCACTCTGAAAGCTATAATATTCACTTCAGTAGTTAATAGGTTCAATTCCCACTTTAGGTGTTGTTGTTCATAGAAATTCATAATAAATTTTGAACTGTAGGTAAAAATTAAATTAGTTCTCGCGATTGTAAAGCAATAAATAAGTCAGGATTTATCTATGTAATGAACACAAAAGCAATCTTTTTTATCTTGTTTAATATGGAAATAATTAAAACTGGACCTTATATTCTGAAGAGAGTGATCCAACTATTGGATTAAGGGAATTTATGTATGCACGTGATTTATGGCATATTTCACCTTACCCATCCAGAACTGGAAAACCAATTAGATGGAAAATGTTGAGTGGGGATCCTAGTAATTTAGAAACAGGTACCAAGCAGAAGACCTCCAATGGTGACTTACCACTCCTAGTGGTATTATTTCACTTGCAGGGCATAGTGAATCCGACTATTTTAATTCGAGCATCTTCCGAATTCGGTGGGGCTTCAGTTAAGTCGGCATTTGAAATTACTATCTCCCGATAATTAAAAACAGCTCATTCATCGCATTATCCTCCATTGTTGTTGCACCAGCATGTTTCCCAGTACCTAGCCCTGAGTTGGGATCCACAATTTCGATAGAAGCAGTCGGATGGAGACTTCGTGAATTTGAAGCAGCGATCAAGCAGAAGATTCCTAACACAGCCTCCCATTCACAGCGATATCATTTCACTTAGAGGACATTGCGACCATGTCCAGTTTTAACATGCCCCAGCTGCCTTTAGCGAACACCTGTTGCTCTTTTGTTTTCTGCGTGTTTCTGTGTCGAGGCGAGTGCTTGAGAATTTTCCAAAGCTATATATTTGGGACTCGAGAATGTGGCCTACTATCGATTAGAAATTCTGTAGGAAATCTAAACAACCCTAAAGCTATTAACGAAGTTTATATGTAAAATTATCTACTATATTACTTCAGAGTTCATATTAGAATGTTATATAAGCGTATTTATTTCGCCAATATGTGCCCACTCTTCATATCGTATAAAAAATGTAATCTTTAAAAAATGTATGTGCTCTGTTTAATAAATATTAAAATAAAATCTTCTTTCAAAAATGTATGAAATGTTTTACAAAAGTCATTATTTGAAATACCCTGACATTGACACCTTAAGTGACTTTGGCACTTTTTTTTTTATCGATATAATAATTTAAAAGAAAGAAAAAATCGTTTGAAGAAATGGGATTTAAAACGGTTCAAGAGCTCACATTTGAGAGTTAGGGGGGTGTAGAGAGGGAGGCGAAACTCCTCGGAACTGAATGAAAGTGTCTTGGCAATGCCTTCCCATTCCATATGCAAAACGGAGAAAACATATAAGATGCTTTGAGACATATAAGCAGATGGGGGGGGGGGACAATTTCAAGACACCCATTTTCCCACATACTCGTCTTCTAATACCCCTTCAAGCTTCACCTACCACCCCTATCTCTACTACTGATATTCACATGTTTAAAAGAAAGGGAAAAATAAATAAAAGAAAATCCCTATACGAAAGGGACAAGGAAAAAATAATAAAAGTAAGCAGAATTGGAAAAGAAGGGAAAAAATTGGAAATACAGTTTTCCCCGGTATTGGAATAGGAAAAGCTATAAAGAAATTCGCAAATACTTTCTGAATGCAAAATAAGGAAATGGAAAAAAATAGAGAGGGTGGAGGAATAGGCACTTTGGTAACATAGGCCTAAATTTAAGTCTAGGTATATGCATGGAAATGTTTTTATTCTCTCTCTAGCGCTCTCTTTAAAATTCCCTAAAAGATCTTCTTTTCCATATTTTGTTTATTCTTCCCTTTAAATGGGGAGGGGGACAAAAGATGCATTATTGAAGTCATGTGACCATTCCGAGAGAAAATAATTCAAAAAATATATTTGTGAATCCACAATATAACTTTACTTTCATAAAAGAGTTTTGCCGAAAAAAAAAAAACCGCAGTAAAAAATGAATTCATTATTTCTTTTAAGTATTTCTGTAAACATTTTCGATAATATATTGATCAAAAATAACCATTAAAAATGTCTTTATAGATTTTTAGTGATGATAAACAATAATTCATAATATCAAAAATGATAAATTATTGTTAATCATTAAATGGCTAATTTGTACTACTTTCAACTATGCAAACGTGAAAAGCATATCTAATTTAATTATGTATAGTTACCTAGACAAAGTTCATTTTTAACTATTCATTTAAAGAAACACATAGGCGAAATTATTATTATTAAATCTAGACTGTGGAAATGGGTGAATAGCGTGATAGTTAGCAATATACATAAGCATTATGGAAATTATATAGTCGGGAACACTTAACAATATTTCTTGATATTGGTTAAGTAGGGTTCTCTCCAGTTCAATTAAATTAATACTCTCAGTTTTGTTGTACGAGCATCAGCTATGGGAATAAAGTTACAGTTAATGTTAAAACATGTAAATAGATAATATTTTTTGTTTAATAGTTTATGGAGAAATATTCATTGTTAAAACTTATCACTCATTATGTTTTAATTCATGCTACGTGATGAAGATCGTTACATTAGTCTAAAATACTAACAAACGCTTATGTTTGCAAGATAAAAGCTAAAACATAGTTATGAAAATTGTCACTAATTCTCATAAAACAATTTATTAGGATATTTGACAGTTTTATAACTATAACTTTAGCGTTTATCTAGTAAATTTAAAACCATTTGTCAAACTAAATATTGATAAAAAATAAAGTAAATAAACTCGCAATCGTTGTTTTTGAAAAGAAAATACTATTTAACAATAAAATGTTTAAGAAATATAGCTATTCTTTTTTTATTAATTACTTCTCTTTCTTTATTTCTTTCAAAATAATAAAAAGGAGACATATTTATGAAAGTTGTAGCAATATTTAACGAAACCTTTTGTTTAATGAAATATTTCGATAAAAAAAAATGAATGAGCAATCATTTAATTTTCAAAAATATCTCAACTATAAAAATCAATAATTAAAAAAAGTGCAAAGTTATTTCTTTAGTTTTATTAATCATTTTCCTTTTTTTATTAATTTATTTTTAAAATAAATGCTGGGAAGCATAATAGTAAATAAAAATTATTATGAAATCCAATAAAATACTATAAAAAATAATTGAACAGCTATTTTTTTCGAAAAGTTATCTCTATTTAATCATTAAAAAAAGTACGTTTTATTTCATTAATTTTCTTCATTTTACTGTTGATTTAACCATACATTCTGAAATATATTTATGAAAATAATCACTTAATCTAATAAAACACATTTTATTTTAAATAAAACATTTTAAAAACAAATAATTTAACTAATAACAATTTTTAATGTATTTAAAAATTAATCTTTAAAAGTGTGCATTTTCTTTTATTCTAGGAGTTATTTCTTTTATTGTGTTTAATCTTTCTTTTTTTATCACATACAATACTATATTTAAATTATATTATCATTATATTAAAATTTAATACTACAATTTATATTAGTTCTGATATTTTTGAATTGAATAAGTAAATATTTAGATAAATAATTGTTTAAAACGTTAATTTGCTTAGACTTGTGTTTTGCTTCAGGCAGTTAATGATTTTCCATTTGTACTTTTTCAGCAACTTTTATTTACTTGAATTTTAAGAATTCTTTATGCAGAAATTAATTTTTTTCTGGTTTTCTAAAATAATTGTAGTTGTTGAACTAAATTAACTTTAGAACTTAATTTAGAAATATTTCTCAAGATTTTAGTTTTTCGTCTGGATTAATTAAAATTATTAATACAAAAATAAATCTTATACTAGATTACATGACTGTTTTTTATAGATACTACAGCGGAATCACTTGTCGTATTGGTCAAGAGCTAGACTTTCAAACACCCTATCTTTCAATAATACTGTAATTCAAAAATGGTAGAAAAGTGACATCCAGTTCTTACTGCATAAAAGTGACTTTGATCAAACGTGGTGTCTTTTATTTTAAAAAGCGTAATTTCTACATTGGAACACAGACAGACAGACAACGAGAAGAAGAGGCCCTGTTCTATACCTATTGGCTACCAAGTTGTGCCTCTACTTCAGTCTAGAATGTCGGAATTAAAATTTAATGTTTCTGTGCAAAATATTATATGATAATTAAAACACTGCAGGTTTTTGCTTACTTTTACATTTCGTTTATTTGTAATTTAATATTATGTTTCAAACATTAAATTATGGAGCATTGTTCTCTCCGATGTTAGGCTTAATCATAAGTATTCTAATTTTTTCAGAGAATTGACTAAATGTAAAAATTATGTACTTATGAACTTTAAAACTTTGAAAAGAAGTAGCAGCAGTTTTATTTTACTTGAAATATGTTAAAGCTTTTTTTATGTTGCCATTCGAAATAATGAAACTTATTAGATACTGTAATAATCAACATTAAATTTAGAATTAAACCAAACCTTATCGAAAAAAAATTTAGAAAACGTAATGCTAAGCCTAAAACAGCATCTGCTATTTTAGGATTTTTTCTCATATTTTTTTCTCAATTTTCAATTTTTTTTTCTTAAATTAATCTGTATAATATTCAGTTTGGTAGATACACATGGAAATTGTTTTTATTCAATTAATTAGTAACTAACTGTAATAAATGATAATGTTTTGATAAAGCAATAGTTTTATCGTTTTCATGCATTTTTCAAAACGCTATCAAATTAAAAGAAACTTTGAAGAATGAAAGGCGAAGATATCTCTATCGCTTCAAGTCTCATCAACTGTAATCTATCGCACACTTCCATCTAATGCTAGCGCAAAACAACTGATAACAAGATAAACGCAAAGCCATGTTAAGCGATATATCATTATCAGTTTTCAGATATTGCTCTCAAACTTTAAACAAGGAGGAGTAATTATGGGGGGAAAGCAATTTTCAGCCCCTTCTGCTGTCAGCGAAGATAAGATTTTCACATGTAAGCTTTCCAAAAGAGGAAGCAAACATGTAATTGGTGAGAGAGGGGGTGGGGGTAAGTACGCATAAAAGGTGATGAAGCGTTCCTTAAAAAAGAAAACATATTAATCTACATTACTTAATTGCTAAAAAAATATCCTGGTAGTGTTTAATATGTTCTCCAATGACATCTTCAGGGTTGATTTAATTTTCCAAACGATATTTAAAAAAAAAATTTTTTTTTTGTTATGAAAGTTACGACATTTTTCTTTTCCGCAATGATTAATGAGTTAATCATTTAAATTTACCATGAGAGCATATTTTTCTTGAAACATATTTTTTTCATATTGTTGAAATACAAAAAAGAAAGAGTATTAAAATTATGAAGAATAGATTTTTTTTTTTTTTAGATTCTTAATAAATTAATTTGCGGAGCAAAATTATGTAAACTTTTTTGATATCTTTTGTATTTTGTATATTATTTTGTTTGTTAACATAAATTCAAAGCACATTGTAAAATGGAAATAATTTTAATGCAAAAATATTTCTGGACAACAAAATAAGAAACTAAATTGTTCATTATGCACTAATTTTTTATGTATTTCGGTTGCCCCATAAAAATGTAGAATTTTTTAAGAAACGTTTATTGAAAACTTCGTCTAATTTCTTATTATATTCGATGCAGAATGAAGTTTGTTGTATGTGACCAGACATGACACATATTTATCATTTAAAATTTACCACCCCATTATAAATTTATCTAATATAAAAATAAAACACGAATTGATTATAAAATTATGTAATCTGTTTTGAGTAATTTTTTACATACTAAATATTTTCAGCTAAAAATGTTTTTGTTTATTTGATTTACTGCCAGAAGGAAATTGTAAATAAGATTCTATAAATTTTTTCTCATTTTTTCTGTCACAATTTATTATATTTCAAAATATTTCATTATCAAAGTAACACTGTTATCATTTAAATAAAATGATAAGCATTTTTCTCTTAAGCATTCTAAGGATAAAATGCAAGGATTGTAATGAAACAATTGTACTTCGAATATTTAGTTTTAATAAAATTAATTAACTTATAAAAATTTTCTGTATTTTAGATATTTTGAGTAATTTTGATCTTTACAAAATATTTATAATGATTTCATTAATGAATTTATGTAAGAAAAGTTGTTGTAGGAAAAAATGTGCCTATAGAATTGTGCCTGTAACAGACAAAAAAATTAGGATTATGATATTTTTGTTTGCTGAAATCTTGTAGACTGACGATAAAGTAGATAAAAATTAATAAATATTAAAAAAATAAATAAAAAGTTGCTGTTAATTGTAAAACTGTTGTTTTGAAGACACAAGCATTTGAAACATTGCTATAAAAACATTTACGGATTTAAAAAAGAATTTTGAAAATTTTAATTTAATTAATGTTTTTAAAAATGAAATATCTAACGTTTTCAATTAGGGTCAGTTTTAGTATTAGGTGACTTTTAGTCCGCTCCGGAATAAGAAATAATATCCAAAAAAGTTTTGCATTATTTGGAATATTCATATAACTTAAAAACCATTGCTTATTTAATATAATGTCCAATCCTATTTTTCGACGCCAAAACACGAAATGTGCGGATAAAAAAATCTATTACCTTTTAGTTGAAACAAATCTTATTTATGAGGGATACGCATTTTGAATATTTTTAAAAGCATCAAAATTAATTTAAAAGCAAATTTTTTGAGCATTTTTATAATGATTAACATTTTAAAGAACGAGAAGAAAAAACATTTATTTTTAGGTAAGTATTTCCCGCGAAATGAAGCAATATCGGAAAATGCCTTACATCGAATTGTGAAATAGTCAGTAATGTGATTTCCATTGGGTATATTTCTATAACCAAAGCGAAGTCAATGCTTTGTTAAACTTGATTATATTACAAACTTTCAATTATACGTGGCAATGTTAACGTTACACTATAATGCATTGCATCATTCTGCAGCAGAGGGTCAACGAAGTGAATGCAAGACACAGATACATTCCATACAGCATTTATCTAAAGAAAAGATGAAATAAAGTTAAATTGTCCATCTGTAACATAGGTGTGACCCATACCGTGGCTAGCAGACATCTAAGTGCTGTTTCTTACTGAAAGGGGTTTATGTAGGGGATTCTACGGGATTGTAAAATGTATAAGAAATGAATTAAAAATTCACTGGCCCTTGTGTTTTAGGACTGGAAGTATAGGGGTTAAATAAGGGAACATTCATAAATTTAGAATTGTATTAAATAGGTTATATTATCAAAGAACTCTTATTCTGTTAGTATAACTTAAATTTAATAATAATATATATATGCACACATATGTATAAACATGAGTTGTATCAATTTGTGTTATAAAATATAACAATTTTATTTTATAGTTATATATCTAATTAAAATTTTAAATGCGTGTAGTTATTTAAAAAAAGATAGAAATTTCAGAAATTTGGTGAAAAAAAGTTGCTAATACGAATAGCGATTTTAGTTGAATAATGAATGATTCAATGGAAATAGTAAATATTAACATTTACTCTTTTACCTCAACAATTCATGTATTCATTTTTTTCTTCAAGTCTAGGAGTGAAATAAGAAATAAAAAAAAAAAGAATATATTATCTTTTTTTCTTTTGCTACAAACCAAACAGAAATCTATAAAAGTTATTCACTACATGCGGGTTTCAATTCGAACCCATTGTTGTCCTTCTCTCTGCATGGGGTTAATATAAAGCAAACGGCAGCTGTTAAATCTCTCCCGCATCGCATGACGTCATCGGATTCTATTTATCTTATTGGTCGACAGTTCCAGGTGCTTGTTATCTACTGAAAATTCATTTTGTGGGTCATGAAAGTTTAACGAAGGGAATTTGCAATTATTCTGTTTGGTAATGAGAACATTTATCTTCATTTTAGGATTATGTCATTTCGTTTGAACTCGGAAGAGAGCAGCTCCCTCTTTAAATCTACATGCCGCTGTTTAGTTCTCTCGTTATGCTAATGATTTCTTTTCATTTTACTAAAAAAGCAATTCTGAGAAGATATTTATTTTGCGGCACACGCAGCTGTTTCGGAAACCAAAAACATTGACATATATATTCTTAATATATAACTTAAGAAAAATTATTTACACTTGTATTCAATCAGTTAAAAAATATGTAAGTTATTAATACAAAGAAGGTTGCTTTTTCTTATCAAAATATTTATTAATAAACAATTCAAGGAAGTATTTATTTTAATTAATGAGTTTAAAATAATTTTTTTTAAAAAAACAGTGGGCACTGGACTAACTCTTCGCCACGACAACAAAGCTGGGAACTGCTACTCATTTGCTGTTATCTGGTGTTTTATTTATCATATTATTATAATTATCATGATATGTGTGTGTGATGATGGATATAATATAATGACGGATAATAATACCATTAAGGATAATAATACAATAATTATCCGTCACAGACCAATAATTATTGTTGGTCTGTGAGCATTACCCACGCCATACCATCACAAACCCATTTATAGCACATTCATGCAGCATCTCAGAAGATAGGGCAGAGAAACATATCGAGAAAGAAATTTCCTTGGCGGAACCGGGAATCGAACCCGGGACTAATAGTGCAGAAGTCAGGAACCTTAACCCCTCAGCCATCAGTCGGCTAACGAAAATAAAATTAGAGATAGTTTTTTCCTTAGATTACTGAAAAAAAGGAATAAAATGTTAAGAATATAATCATTATAACATCATCACTAAAGGAATTTTTTTCATTTTCTGAGTTTAACTTTATGCAATGTTTATTTTGCTTTAAAATGTGGAATTTATTTTGGGAGTTATTTATTTTTCCAAAGTAATATAAATACTAGAATTAAAAGTATTCTTTCATTTCATGTATTTGCTGATGAACCATGTCACACATTCCTTGATTTAATTTTTAGTTAAAATGTAACTATAAAATAGGTAAATAAATTTTAAGAATATATTTCTATTATAACATCATATACAGTACAGTAAAACATACATTAAAAAATTTTTTTTTTGCTTTGTTTTCTTAGTTATATTATTTTTAAAAATATTAAATTATTTCAAGAATTGTTAATTTTGGCAGAATTGTTAAAATTGGTGATAAAATATTATTTCACTTTCTTTGGTTACTGACAAAACAATTTATTAAATTTTCAGAATGTATTTACTATAATATAACACAACCTGTGAAAATTGTTTTTTAATTATTTATTTTACTAGGTTATATTGTTTATTTTACTTAAAAATATGGAAGCTTGTTTAGAAACAATTTTTCCAAATGAATAAAAATCGGAATTAAAAATCATTTGTTTCATTTGATTGATGATGAAACAGGTTATTAAATTTTAAGAACACAATTTTATGATTATAGTATACAGAAAAGATATGTTTTTAGTTTTTTAGCTTTATTTTACTCGGTTATAATGTTGATATTGCTTAAAAATGCGAACTATTATTTCAACCTATTATCTTGCAGACAATACAGATTATTATATTTTAAGTAAGGGATTACTGTAAGATTGCATTATATGTGTATAATGCTTTTTTTCATGTATTTATTCTTTCAATTTTATTTTACTCTGTTATTTCATTGAAGACTATTATAAAAAGTGTTAATTTTGGTAAAAGAAATGAAATTTTTGACATAAAAATGTTTTCATTTCTTTTGACTGCTGAAAAAGAACACATAATTAAGTTTTAAATATTTATTTTGTATCAGTAAGAATATGTTGCTCAATATCTGATGAGGTTCAAAAAACATTTTTAACTATATTTTGCTCTTTTATTTTGTTGTTTTTTCCTAATAGTATAAGAACTATTTTATGAATTATTTATTTTGAAGAAAGAATTATAATTAGAAATGAAAATATTTCCTGAAGAAGTAAATAATTAAATTTTAGGAACATAAATACTATAAAATCCATAATATATGACAAAACGAGATATTTTTTTTATTACTTTTATCATTTTAGATAAATGTTTCGTTTATTTTGAGTTAAGATATGGAATTTGTTTACAATGTATGAAAAATAATAATATTTTATACAAATAACAAAAATAACCTCCATTATTCATTTCTAAAATAAACATATTATTAGTGTAATTATATTACGATATGTAAGGATTTATTTGAAGTTTTTTAAATTTTAAGGATTTTTGTAGAAAATGATATACATAAAAGAAAAATGGCAAAGCATAAAATCTTTTGAGAATACCCCATGTAAAAACATTGTAATCATAAAAGGAAATTTTTCTGTGGAGTTATTTTGAAATATGTTTCACCCTAAGGAGCGAAAGAACATTTCGAAATTCCATTATGTTTTTATAATGGAATGGAACAAACATAACTGCAGAGCATACCTCAAGCAAAATTTGTGAATTATTGTTGCAAACGATATGTATTCAAAGCAGACGAACTCAGAAAAAGAGAATGGTTATTTGTGTGTTGCCATTTTAAACATTTGAAAAACTTAGTAGCGTCAAAAAATTTAAATGGCTATTAAGTTTTTGTCTTTTCTAAACATTCTTCTGATTTTTTTACGTTTGCAGTGCAACACGAAATACACAAATAGACAAGCATTAATAAAAGCTAGAAATGTAAATCAAATGAACTATGCAAATTCACATTTCTCATTTATCAAAAAATGCTCACGCAAACAGAATATTTTAAAACTGCTTTTCAGCATTTTATTTTATTTTTAAATAAAAGAATTATATTATAAAAGAACAAAAATATTAGAATTTCATTAAAAATACATATTTCGAATCAATTTTTTTTTCTGGCGTGAGGGAAATATCACTGTAGATTATCAGTGAAAAATTACGTTTTACTTTACTAATATTTTAGTAATTATCAGGAAAATTTTATGTTTATTAAATATAAAATATATATAGTTTGAAATTTGGTCACACGAAAAATTGGTGAAGAGAGTTTTAAAAATGTAACTAAAATTATTAGTTCTTGAATAAATGAGTGCCTGAAAATATGAAAACCTTATTTTTGTAAGCGATGTTTAGATCATAAAAAATATAGTATATCTATATGTACATAACTATATCTATTTATACTTAGCTTTTAATATAAATAAAAATACATATACATATATGTATTTTTATTTATATTATATATATATATATATATATATATATATATATATATATATATATATATATATATATATATATATATATATATATATATATATATATATGAAGGAATCCTTTATTAATATGGCGTAGGATCGCCTTTAACATGTAATACTGCTTGGATTCGCCTGGGAATCGAAGCATACAAATTCTGAATAGTGTTTAGAGGAATATTGTGCCATTCTTCTTGGAGATATTTTGAAAGTTCCGTCAGAGATGCCGGTGGAAGATATCGATTCCAGATAGAAAGCTCTAAAATAGATCACAACGGTTCGATTATATTGAGATCTGGGGACTGTGCAAGGTAGATGTTCAACTTCATTCTCATGTTCCTCAAACTAAGATTGGACTACTCTGGCTTCATGAATGGAGGCATTATCATCTTGAAAAATTGCATCTCCTTCAGGAAACAAAGTTTGGATGGACTTGGTCAGATAAAACTTCTCTATACTTCTCTCCAGTGATCCTTCCTTTTAGGGTTACGATTGGACCAGCAGAAAGCCATGACACGATTGCCCATACCATGATCAATCCATCTTCATGCTTGATCGTTGGATGGAGGCAATCAGGATCATACGCTTGTAGAGGTGTTCAACAGGACGGCATGTACCCTTCCTGTTGTGCAAAAAAGTATGAAACCTGATTCGTTTGACATTATAACAGGCTTCCACTTATCCATCAACCAGGTTTTGTGGTTGTGGCACCACTCTGCACGACGTTTGGCATTAGCATCTGTGACAAGTGGCTTGGGAATTGCTGTTCTGCCCTAGATGTTCTCTTTATGAAGGTATCTTCTAACTGTAAATTATTGACACTGGAGAATCCAGATGCTGATTGAGCTCTGCGGTCACTTTGTCTGCAGTTGTTTTCTTTTTTAGACATTACAATCCGCTTTAATACCCATCGGTCTCTTTCACTCAGCTACTTCTTCTGTCCACTATTTTGCTTTGCTGAGCTTGTCTTTCCGCGCTGTGTGTACACTGTCATGACTTTAGACACCGTACCTCTAAAAACGCTTAAAAGCAGCGATATTTTGGTCATTGTTGCTCCAGTTAGTCGGGCTCCTACAATTTAACCTTTCTAAGAACCTGTGAGGTCTTACAATTTACGCTTCTGACAGAAATTCGAAACGTAGACAACTCTGCTTAAGATATCTCATATTACCTAATATTTTTTTTATTTTAAAAATAATCTAGTAGCTAAGATTATATTTTAATGCTTACGAAGCGAATTCTTATATGTGGTTTTCATTCATAAGTGTTTCCATTATTTTGATAATCACCTGATTATAAATATATTTTTGTTTGTTATTTATTCTCTTATTTAATTTAATTTTATATGTATATCTGATTTTTGATGTTTAATTTTACTGCTCTTCCAGGCTGAAGCTCCGCACAGCTTCGCAATTTTAGTGGGAGCGTTGACAACTTTTCTGCCAAGTGGATGTCCCATGGGGATCGAAAGAGTGGCCTGCTTACAAAACTTATCTAATTCTTTGCGATTTCTTACTTTGGAGATGAGCTAGTAAACAATTGTACAGATAGAAATTAAGGAATTTTAAGTATCTTGAACACAGTATTGGCAAGATATTTAGAAATATTCAAGTTTAGATGCCACGAAAAGACACGAAGAATATTTGTAAAGTTCATGCAATATATTAAAAATGCTGGTGAAGACATCGAAATGTGATATAAGAGCCAAATAGTATACGCTAATAATATTATTCAGTCGTTAAATATAGGTTATCCTTGTAAATCAGTCTCGAAGTTATACCATCAGATGAAAATAGCCATTTGCAATATAAACAATAGAATGGTTTCGATGATTATGCATCATAAATAATGATATCAAACTTAGTTGTTAATAGATGATTAGTTGAAAATAGATAAAAAACTACATATTTTTAAAGAAAAGGAACTTTTAATCAATTAAATGAAAATACAACACATTTCCATTTTTATGTACTTACAAGTGCTTTACATTAATATAGTGTATGTATGTATACTACATGCTATACATTGATATACTGTGCTGTAAATTAATATACAGTAAGTCATATTGTTTGCTGAGCGTCTTGGTCATAACCAGCTGTTGTAATGCCTTCATACGTTTCCGGGCTGCCAGCCAAGTTGCGCATCTGCTTGACAGTGCAGCTGGTCACATTGGGGCTGACTCTCTATCCATTTCAAAGCAATTTCAAAGTCAGCAAATGCTTCACTAGCTTAAGGCTGGTCTGCTCCAACTTGGACATTAAAGTCATCTTCTTAATCGATACTCTCAATAAATTGATAATCATTCGCAGTTTATAATGTAGGGCCTCATTCCATACATCATTCTCCTAGGTCTTCAACACTAACTCCTGAACATCCAGAAATTTTCGAAAGAATGTTTCTGAATTCTTCAGGTGATCTAATCTTCTATCTTCACTTACCTTCCCTTTTCTTGAGATTTTTCATTTTTCTCATTCCTTCTCTTCTTCAGTATAATTTATTTTTCTGAAAGGGATTTGGATTATCAGCGATTCGGATAAACGAGGCTTGGATAATTGGAGTTCTACTGTACCAGGTATAGGTGATAAAAGTTTTTCGGTATAATATACTGAATATCCTGTCTTTTCGACTGGTGTTGTGAATTAAGTAGGGCATTCAAATACGGATGGCTTTGAAAATTATATACAAAAAAGGATCATTGCCCCTGAAGTGGATTCTGGTTGAAAAAAAAAAATAAATAAAACCATTCAAATATGAAAACTGATATGCCAGTCATAAAAAGAAACATTTCCCATTAAGGAATAAATTATGAATGTTTACATAACTTACTTTAAAAAATTCATAAGAAAAATTTTCAGATTTATGCATGAATAAACAGATTTATTTTCCTTTTCGGAATGTTAACAAGCTCTTTAGATAGGGTCACACATGATTTTCATTGGTTCAAAGGATAAGGATAATAAGCCAAAAACGCAAAGAAAATAAATGACTTTTAAAATATTATTATATTTAGTGTAGTATTTTAAATGTTTCAAATTGATGGGGAAGAATATTTTATAATATTTACCGGAAATATAAAATGATAATTAAAGGAACTAAGGACGACAGGCAATGAGATGATGCGAATTAAGTTCACTTCCATTGGCATTCTATTCCTATGAATTTCAAAATATGACATTCAGAACAAAATGTACTCTGATACTATATTTACCATGATTTCCGGAGGAAACGCCGATGACGTTTGTCTGTTTATAAGATAAAATTGTTATGGTGTGGTGTTTCTACCTGTGTGACTTAAAAAATAAAATAATCGAGCAAAATGTGTAGAAAGTACGTGGAGACAGACAAAAATATCATCAATAATTTTGAGATCCAAAGATACTGCAATTGTGTTCTCAGATATAGAAATAACACAACGCAAAGATATGGGTAGAATTGTTATTAGACTCTATTATAGTTCATTATTGGCTCAATCATTTCACTTTGAATCTAAAATTATTTTTGCCAGTGAAGTCTGAGCTGGCAACCTCACGGTTAGAGCTCTTAAATTCGTTTCAACTGATAGCGAGTCCGAGTCCTACTTAAGGCATGAATGTTGTTTTTCTACCGCCATATTCGTAATAGTAGAAGTTTAGTATTTTCCTATATTTCATCCCTTGCCAGAGATGAACATAGCTCCATTTAAATATGTCCTCTCAGAAGATATTCAAATGTCTCACGATAGTTTTCGGTTGTTATACTATCTGCAGTGTGGCGTCAAATAATGGCATAGTAAGATGACAGTGGGGAAAGGGTAACACTACCCTATAAAGAATTGAAAATTTCGGGTTCTATTTTTGCCCTTGTTGTGAAACTTGGAAGATAAGTGTTGGATTTCAGCTTTCTGCAGGGATAATAGTCACAGGGATGATTGAGAATTTTCCATGTTTTTTTGGTGTCATTGTCGCACCAGCATGTTTCCCTGTACTTAGGCCTGAGTTGGGCTCTACCAATTATATATAAGCAGCCGGGAGGATTCTTCGTGTTTTTGAACCAAGGACCAAGCAGACCTCCAATACTTAGCCTGCCACTCCAAGAGCAATCATTTCACTTGGAGGGCATTGCGACTACGCCCAGTTTTAACGTGTTCCAGCCGCCTTTAGTGAACATGATGGATCTTCGGTCTACCAGAATTCGAACTCACTTCTTCCCGATAATGAGAACAACTCCCTAACCAACCAGGTTACCGCGGCTCCTTTATTACGATGGTAGCTAAGTCTGTAGAGCATCAGCTATGCGTCCTGAAGCGCATGGTTCGATTCCCAATACCGCCAAAGACCCACTGATTACATGCGATATACTTTCTAGTTAAATCTGTGGAATCGAAACTCCTGTGGTCGGTTATTGAGCAGTTACCATGAGTTTCATAATCTGCAGAAAATTCCCAGCCCTCCCCCAAATCAATGTCAAAATTGAGTGAGTGGATTCTCTCGTGGTGCCATCTATTGGAGGAGTTTAGAGCTACGTCGTACTTTTACCTTAGTGGTGCTCTGGTTAAACGAAAGATTTAAATTCGAATCGCCAACGGTATAGCGAGCTTGACTTTTCCAAGTGTCATACATAACAACAACAGTATGGTTGTTGTTATGTATGACAACTATCCATGAAAAGTCATTTGAGAAGGTAAGATAAATTGGATGTACAAATGCATTGTATACGTCTCCAGTTGTCTGCATTCTATAAAGAGGTGTCAGAAATCTTATTAAGAACGTAACATTCTTAAAACACAGCTGAAATTTTCTCTGGCCAATACCTGTGTAAAAAATTCTTTCGAAAGATAAAATATTCTAAATGTTAAAGAAAACAGTCTCATAATAACTTTTCAGTTGCTAGGTTACCTTCTGCGAGTGGTCAAACGTTTCAAATATCGGATTTAATAAAACTTAACTTTAAGACAACGCTCTTTTGAGTGGAAATAAATCAAGTTGGATACCAGATACTTTTAAATAAAAATGAGGGATATTGCATTTTTACCTCTTGTCGATTGTCTGAAGGTGTTAGTTTTTAGGATTTTTATCGTGTGTAAATTGTATACAGATCAATATTTGTCAAATTGGATCGATTTTTCAATAATTTAATTTAATTTTTAATAACATATTCATGGATAATATTTACTTTTTATGTTTTATTTTACAAAGTTCTTATTTTAATATGAACTGTTCATGTATATCAGACTGTTTTCACAATTCAAACTGTTTTCAATGGGGATAAGAGCAAAGCAAAGTTGTATAAGATTTGATTTTTGATATTGACATCTTTTCTAAGGTTCTCTTAACTGGCTATTGAGTATTTATTTTCTGCACGGAAGTAATCTCGAAAATTATTGATAATAAAATAAATAAATAAATAAAAAATAAAACCCACATGAAATCATACTTTTGGTATTTTTTAATTGATTCTAGCCTTAATTTTATTATAAAATTAAATTTTTTGTGCAGAAATGTTAATTTATTACAATTAAATCGAGTCAGATAATTAGAATAATACTACAAGCTGAAAACTTTTACTGATATATATATATATATATATATATATATATATATATATATATATATAAGTTTAGTAAACTTCTTCGTAATTTTGAATATAGTCAAGTTATGAGATCAACATTTCTACTGGTAACTTCCTCTCCTATCTACATCTTAGCAATTGAACAACATTGGAATGTAACATTTAACAAACTATATACTCTTAGCTTTGCTATCTCCCTGCCACGATAGCTATACATTTCCGCTCATGCTACCGCAGCCGTATATATAAAATTTTATTTATTGACACAGAATTTTTAATAAAAATTGTATTTAGTATCATTATCGTGTTGAAAACACCCCTCCTCCAATGTCAAAGGCATACTTCATTTTCAGGGTTATTCAGAAAATAAAGATCTTCAATTCTTTTAAGTAGGCACTCACTGATTTTCATAACAGAAAATACTAAGATTCATTCAGTTGCAAGTTTTTGATGATAGAAACCACTAAACTGAGTAAACTCCGTTGCAAATTTTAGTGACAAACAAGTTACGTTGTCGATACTGATTTTGCATATTCCTTTTCGTGTCATATCTCCGAAAATATATCCGATCTTACACAACTTTTAATGCGTGTAGGATCGGATATATTTGGATCTTTTTTTGCAGTAGGATCCAGCCGAATTTTGATATAGTCAAATATTGAACCCGCAACCTATCGGACACATTACTTTTCCTCACATTTTTACCGCAGCCATCACAAACATATAAACGGGCATTATCACTTTTTTTCGTTTTTGTTTATAATTGATCAAAAGCCAACATTTTTTCGCAGCTAGCGATATTTAGTGTCATCCGTCAGTGTAAGAGTTAATCTAGTTCAAACTATCAAACCCAAAGCTTTGGTGGTTGTACTCATCGTGTCCTATTGAGTGTGCACCTGAATATTTTCCTGTGTCTAGCCCATAGTTGGGATCTACTAATAAGATGGAAACTGTTAGGAATATTCATAATTTAGAAATGAAGACTGCGCAGAAGACTCCCCAGTGACTGAGTTAAAACCCTCAGAGGTATCCTTTCTCATGGAGGATATTGCGACCAGGAGCTATTGAAAGTAGTCCAGCGTTGGGGAAACAATCTAACCAGCTATCTACCAAGACCTCATAATCATGGCCTATTGGTAGGACATCTCTCTTTAGAGCGAAAAGTACCGGGTTCTATCCTAGTCACAGTTAAACAACAGGGGATGGGGTGTTGCGCAAGTCGATCAGAGTGAGTGCTTGGCAGTTTTCTAAGTGTGAATACTAATGACTTGTGATTATGTATGAAAAGTTATCCCAGAAAGCAAAAACCTCTGTGGACATTGAAATGCCTTAAAATAGCCATAGGTCATCCGGATATCCATTATACGATGTCAAAGTCAGGCGTTATGTTATGTTGATCACTTTGTATGTGTGTACTTAATAAATTAATTTCCATTAATATCTGTAATTGTCTGTGTTTATATTATTCCCTATACAATAACACGCTGAACTGATAGTTGAACTACCAGTGCTTTGGGTATATTCATCATGGGTTCGATTCCTATTCGGGAGTGCTAATTTGCAATGATTCTATACCCAGTTTAAACTGCAAATTCTGATAGATTCAGCCCTCATACACAAAAAATTGTTATTTTTTTTAAATACAGATAAATTATTTAAAAATATTTATATTTATTAAATAGTTATAACTTCAAACTAACCAATACAACCGCTTGTACTACTGATAAATAATTACTTTAATTATTATTTAAAAAAATCGTTTATGTATAAAAAATGAGGATAAAATGGAAATTTTTGCCGAAATACCAATCGAAGTCAATTCGTATTCAACTCTCGTTTTTCGGTCACACATTTATCAATCTGGTATACACCTCCAAATACGGTTTCATCTTCTCACAAACAGTCCCGATTTAAATTGTGTTCCGATCCAACTTATCCTCCCACAAGAAAAAGAAAGAAAAGAATATCATCCAATTACCTGTCTTTGAAGAGCGGCAGCGGTAGCGCGATTTTCAATTCCAAATCGAATTTTCCGGATACGAGACTACGCATTGCGAAAATTGGCTGTAACAATATTTTCACGTAAGCCTATTTCCTGTTCCTATAATAGGGTTTTTTCGGAATGTGAAATACCCGCCGAAATGATTTATTGCCTCGTAGCTGCTGCCTGGAGTGGAAAAATTTCTTGATTCAAATTGTAGAGTTGGTGAAGAAAGAAAGAAAAAGAAAAAAAAAAAAAAAAAGAGTCATTGCTTTCCAATTTAAAAGCAATCGAGATTCGAAAGAGAAAAATTTCTTCCCAGAATTTTTCGAATCTCAATACTGATTCGATTTCTAATCAACGTTTCGTTATCGAGAACAATGACGAGCAAAGTTATTTGCAAACAATGAACGAGCGATAGAAATAACGTTAAATTAATTTGCTATTTCTGAACGCGAACACATAGTTTCAATAGTGGAATAAGGATAAAATTTTTCGAAATTCTGTAGTTGTTTGCACTTGAATAGTGTATTCTGATCGAGCACAAGCAATGTAAGCAATTTCATTCATAATTTACATATCTTGTTACTGACTTGTGTAGTAATATTTTCTCATTTAAATAATCTATAATGAGCAGTTATAGGTCAGAGTGCCTGACTGCGGATGGGTTCGAATCCTGGTTCGGGTATGGATGTACTTTCTCCCTCTATCTATCCCGTCTTTGTCCTTTTCTTGTATGATTGATTTGTAAATGGTTGCCGACCCTGTAAACGGATACCTATGACATGCGCGTACTGAGGAAGTCGGACTCCACATCAAAATATGAATCAGTTGGAAAAATGGAGCAGCGTACCCCGTAATGACAGCCTATCTGACTCAAGATAGCAACAAAAACATGACCAGTTATACTAATAAATAAATTATATCTAAAAGTTGGCATCAAAATATGCATTTGTTTATAGTAACTACAAAAAGCTCATCAATAATGGAATAGCTCAGTGGGAAAAAGCTTATGTTCGGAAGGACGTGAGTTCAATACCTGACCCAGCACTTAGATCTTTATGTTGAGGGTTTGTATGTATAACAAACACGATTACTGAAGTTCAATCGAACAATCGCTCGTTTGATTGCAAATGAAAACTTGAACTTCACCCTTTAAAAATGTCTGACCTTTTATGGCATATATTATCTTTGGATGGACAAGAAATAAAATTGATATCATCTTTTGTAGTAGACCACCCAGTGAATGTAATATCGTAGTCTTTCAAATGTGGGTCCTCATTGTTTAGAAGCAAGGAGTTCAAGCAAAAGAGCTTCACACTTTTTCTGCCACCTCAGTGACATCATTTCACTTAGAAGACATTGCGAATACTTTCTATTTTATGTGCTTCAGACGCATTAGTGAACACAATAAATCTTCGGCAAATCGGATATAGAACCCCCAACCTTCTGCTAACGGCAACAATGCCTTTTACCACCCAGTTTCCATTACACATACCTCTGAAGTTTCTCATATTATCAACAAATCCAATCCATAATTCTTTGGGGCTGTTAACAGAAAAATGGCATTTGTTTTTCTTGATCGAAGGATCATGAAAGATCAACAGAATTATCCGACACTCATTTTGGGGGATCTTTTGGTCACAAAATTTCGTTGGAAACAAAGATGGACCTCTCAACTGGATATCATCCCTGCAAATGGAGCTAAAGGCATGCAATATTAGTGTCTAAGATTTTCCCAACTTTCACAAGAATGACTGCCTTATTTCTTCTATTTGAACTGAGTACATAAGTCTGTGTGATTCATCTGAAAACAAAGCTATGTTCAAAACTAATAAAGCTCTGGTATCTCAAAAAATATCCACTGGCAAAGAATGGAGCTTGGAACAAAATACCAATAAGTGAGTTGTGGGCCATAGCAAAACATTTCTTGACACATTTACAACCATGCACTGAAAGTAAAAACAATTATTTTGAAAATTTTTTGCAAATAGTAATTATATCTACGATTATTGTGAAATATCGATGAAAGAATTTACTTAACCTTAAATATTTATAGTTTATGATGTCTTCTTAGCACTATGGTCTTCTTATGAGAAGACCATAGTGCTAAGAAGTCCAATGCACTTTAAAAATTCTGTAGCATCCAATATCCCTCAATTGAGGATGTGTAGAGAAATAAGTGCCAGATCAGATGTCAATCTCGTCATTCGATTTAATGACGCACTTTGACAGAGATACGTAATTGGAAATGTAACACAGAAAAAAGAATATAAACATTTAAAAATCTCATGGTGCAGAATTATTTAGCTGTGACCATGATAGCCTGTATGGGAAGGCGTCGCTCTCTTGACCGGAAGTTAATAGGTTCTATACCTTACGCAACGCAATATCTGTTATGTTCACTAATAGTAAGTAGCCCTCACTAAATATATGATTGTCACAACCCCATTCCACTGGTGTAGCACAGTATGGGAAGAAAATGCCAACTCAGGTTTCAACCTCGTCTCTTTTCCCCGGTTAAAAATTACAATGCGATTAGTTGTGTTTAGCAGAAATATATTACAAACAGACAAAAACAATATTTGACTCTTCAACTTCTTTAACTAAGTACATTTTATATTCCTGAACTATGGAGAATTTAAAAATAAATTAAGCATAATTATCTATGTATTTTGAATCAATACTTCTATATAACCTACTAGGAAATGCAAATTTATTCGAAGTTTATAAAATAGATTCTGCATTCGTATCAAATTTATTGTTTCAAACGATTTTCAATGAAATCTCAAACTTCATATCAGTTCTTGCCCTAAGTCAACATAAAAACAGTAAAGGAGTTGGGAAGACTGAGTTAAATACAATTGAGGGCATAAAAATAAATTTTATGCCCACGCTTCCGACGTCCTTTTTATCTTGTAACTATAAAAGATCGTTTAACGTAGTAAAAACGCAAAAGAAAAGGATATAGATATAAAATCTGTATTATTTTCAACGTCGCACCTTAATAACGTTCTCTTGCTCCATTCCCTTAGGCGATTATTTTTTTCGGGAGTCGTATTTTATGATCTTCCTCCAATCGATATCCAAAAAGGGTAAAAGAATTAATCGAAAAGAGATGAAAAATAAAAATATAAAATAGATACTAGGAATGGAATCCATTGTTTTGTGCTCTTAGCGAGATTGGAAGGGGTTAGAATAGAAAAAAAGTAAAATAAATAAAATTTTCAAACGATTTTTATTTATTTATTTTAGAAGGAAAATTGAAATGATTTTACTGTTATAAAATTATTTCTAAGTTCAATTAATTTTTAAAAGATGCATGCATACATAAATATTTATACGTATACATACCCAAATATATATATATATATATATATATATAAATTAAATAAATTCAATTCTATTAATTTTGCAAAATATTATATGTATTAAAATATAAACGCACACATAAATATTTGTGCGTTTACACACACACACACGTAGACACATATACTATGTATATATATATATATATATATATATATATATATATATATATATATATATATATATATATATATATATATATATATATATGTATATATATGTATGTATGTATGTATGTATGTGTGTATATATATGTGTGTGTGTGTATTCCTTTTATATCATGACATTATACAACATTGTGCATTGTGTTGCAATAGCATACTAGTTTGTGCCTTGCCCATACCATTTAGGGAGTCTCTAGTCTTCGGTTAACAGTTTCTGAGTTCGAATCCTATCTTGTACGTAAATGTTTGTGGTTGTTCGAAATCTACTTTAAACTGTAGGTCATGGCTTAATTAGCCCTCGTGTACAAAATACGGAGACAAGCAAATCCAAACTTAAGCAACAATACTTACTCTGCTACCTTAAGAGATACAATTTCACTTGGAGGATATTGCACCCATTTTCTATTTAATGTGTTCCAGCCTCATTTAGGAAACATCACACATCTTCAGTTAATTTTGGATTCAAACTGACTTCCTTCCGACAATAAGACCGACCAGGCTGATATGGCCTAACAATGACAACTAGTAGTCCTTTTCTGTGCAGTCTGTGAATTATTTGTGATGGAACTCGTTCATAATCATATTCACGCGTTCGTTCATCGATGGAACATATTCAAAGCGAACTATAATCATTTTTTCCACTTATGTTTCTGAGTCAGGTGTCTAACTCGCTGCTGCACTACAACTGTGTAATGGACATTTTACCTGTTTATTGTTCAAAGTAGGGCTATAACTTTTGATATTTCATTATTAAATGAACGGCCTGCCATCTCGTGATGAAATATATAACCAGTTTTTTGCACCTCTATATTTTTATGATCATAACTTTTCTCATTCCAATTACACTTCCAAACTGAATTTTGTGTCAAAATCTCGCATATTTTTTGAAAGCGGTATTAAATTTTTTTAAAAACCAGAATGTAATTTAAAAAGTTGCATTTCTATTTTTTTATTTGAGAAAATATTTCATGGAATAATTTTTTCGATATCATTCTAATATGTTAATTTAGAGAAAAATGTATCAGCTCCTCATCAAAAATATGACATAGTTACAGTGTCATTTTCTACTATATCATGAAACAAATGGCCTTGTGCAGTTCTCGTTTCGAAGTGAAGTGAAATAAAATACAATCGGCAATCTTCGCTCTCCTCGTAAAAAAAGGGGGAGTGTTAATAGGTGGCGGAATCAGAACTTTTTTCCCTATTCGGGGGAAAAAACATAATAAAAAAAGGGAAAAAAGAAAGAAACTTCCCGTTTCATCTTTAGAAATGGTGGAACTGAAAAGAGTATGGATAGAAATTCGGCAGTAGAGTTTTCCAGAGGGGGTAAAAAAAAAGAGAGAGAGAGAGAGAAAGAGAACAGATAGAGAAAAGGAAAAATAACACAAAAGCTTCGCATAATGATTCCCCCGAGATTTCGATTTTTTCCCCTTCTTTTCTTCCATTTCCTTTTTTTCCCCTATTCTTTTTTTTCTAGGAGTCGTTACCATGACGACCACAGCAAATCTGCCTTTAACAATACCTCAAAAAAGGAATAAAAGGGGAAAAAATTATGGAAGGAGAGTCGGAGAAGGGGATGGAGAAACCAAAAGATGCCGAATGTAGTTATGAATGCAGGGGAGAGGGGTTGGCATGTGAGATGGATGCCAAACGATTTCGAGTGGTATGTGGGTTAAAAAAAATAAAGGGGGGGAGTCTTAACTTCTCGGCCTTTTGCGGGTAGTCCTTAGAGAAAGGGGTAAGATCATTTATTTTGGCTTCGTTCCCCCAAAATGCATCGTAGTAAACGAAAAGCGCTTGAAATCGGAAAAAACTATCATTTATTTACTTTTTTCTATCTTGTATTGGTTGTGCGGAGTGTAGATGTATTTGTATTAGCCTGGTAAAAATATAGCTCTTGATGGTAATTCTTTCTGCTGCCCTATATCTGGCATCGAATCTTAATGCAGCCAAATTTTTTTTTGTTTTGGCGATGAATTTAGCTCTATAGGTAGAGGCGGGTTTCTGATATTTGAAGCAGACTGGATAAGAGCTGCATATTGATGTAGCAGACGAAAAAGAAAGCCTAGAAAGGGATGGAAGAAGGCCATTTTCACAAATGGCACAGGAAGGTAACTCTCTCTCTAATGACACACACTATCGTGGGAGTAAAGATTACCCCGTGATGGCTACTTTCTTTTTTGTTAGTTGGAGTTTCGATGTCTTGAGCTTGATATTTATTTCTATAGCCTATAGCAACTAAACCAAACAGAAAAGAAATTCAGTATTTCCTTCCATATTTGTAGCTGCTTTGTTTAATTTTAGTTATAGAGTGAAGACGTGAGAAAAAACATGTTATAATTATGAGAACTATGAGGTTAAACTATGTTAAAAACATGTTAAACTATGAGGACATGACTGCCAATTTATTTCTGAAGTTAATTTCCTCTTTTAGAAAACGATTTATAAAATATTAAAATAATAAAAGATGGAATAAAAAACTTAAAGACACCTGATTTTCTCGGTATTTAAAAATGTATACTTAAATTTTTACGTTTATTTAATTTATGAAAGAGAATCCTCAATTTTTCATTCTCTGTCGAGCATCAATTGCATTCATTTTTGGGGTAAGATCTTCAATTACACTCACGAATCCTTTAATGCGAGCACTCTGAAAACGATTCATAAAATCAAAAATAATAAAATTGACAAATAATAATGAAAATTATTTAAGCCATCTCATTTTCTCTGTATTTGAATTTTAAAAAAAAATGTAGATGGTTAGTTATTTTAAGTTTATTTGATTAGAGAAATTATATTCTTAGGAGCTTCAATCTTTTATCTCCAATTGTATTTCTTTCCTTGAAATCTCTAACTAAATTTACTAATTCTCTGATCCAAACATCTTGAAAACGATTTAGAAAATACAAAACAATAAAATTGAACGATAATAATGAAAATTAGTACAGATACATATTTCTCCATAACATTTATATTTAAAAAATATGAAACTACATTAGATTATTTTTTTTTAATTTGAGAAAGCATTATTTTATAATTTTCAACTTCTTGTACATCATTCATAAATTTTCGATTGAAATATACAGAAAACGATTTATAGAAAAATAATATAAATGAATGATAGTGGTAAAATTCATAAAGATATCTTATTTTCTTTACAATATTAAGATTTAAAAATATTTTTTAAAAATGTAGAATTATTTTTATTTTAACATGAGAGAGAATAATCTAAAGATTTTCAATTTCTTATGCTACTTTCATAAATTATCTTAAAAATGATTTATAAAACAGAAACATAAAAATATCTGATAATATTGAAAACTGATATAC
Source organism: Latrodectus elegans (assembly GCA_030067965.1). NCBI lineage: Eukaryota > Metazoa > Arthropoda > Arachnida > Araneae > Theridiidae > Latrodectus > Latrodectus elegans. The sequence continues at coordinate 84,634,651 of CM057816.1, forward strand.
ATTTATCGAATTTTTTCTATAACATTATTACTTAAGCGAGTTTTAAAAAAATAAGAATTTTATTTATTTTTTTTTTTTTTTTTTAGTTTTTAAAAACATATTCTTCTGGTGTTCAATTCTAAATGTCTCATTCATAAATTCACTTATCTGGAAATCCAAGTAATCTGAAAATGATTTATGAAATAGAAAAATAATAAAAACGAGACTGATAGTAAAAAAAATAATGATAATAAAAGATGTCTAATTTTCTTTATAATATAAATATTTAAATAGTTTACAAAATAAGGAATTATATTTTATTTTCCTTGAGAAATATTTCCTTAAATGATCTTATATTCCTTACATCTCATTCATAAATATTTTTATACAAATATCCTTAAGATGATTTATAATATATAAAAACGATATAAACTGCTAATATTATTAGAAATGATAAAAAAAATATATAATTTATTTCATGACAAAAAAAAAAATTAGATTTATTTTTCATTTGTATCTTGAGAAATATATCTTTAAAAAAGATCTTTAGTTTACATCAAGATTTTTATGGTACCTCCAGAAGAATTTGTTCAGCTGTAGGTTGTAAGGCGTGTTTTCCACACCTGTAACAACAATTGCGAGGGAGGAATAAAAATACTTTTTTTTAGAAAAGTCACGTTCAAACCTTCTTTGTCCCACCCCCAAGAACAACAAACACACATTTGAAGAGTAGAAGAAAGTGATCCGCTTTTTAATGATTTTTTTATTGGTCCCTAAAAACCAAGCTCAACTATTAGAAAATGTTTTATTTTATTCGTAATCGAAAATTGTTTCATTTTAATCTATGTTTAGAAGTAAATATAAAATCAATAGATTGTATGAAACTATTTTGGCGACGAATTTATTTAAAGGAGATTAAAGTTTTGTTAAAATTTAATAAATAGCAAAAAAAATTAGCAGTAAATTTATTATATCTTATTAAAGCGGCAGGAATGGATTATTGAAGAGATGGTCTTGATTAAGTGGAGCGATAGTAAATTGAGCAGATGTTAAAAAAATGGAAGTGTGATTAGCGATAACAATTAATTTGATTAATAAAAATATAACAGCTACTCATATAAAATTCATTACAATACAAGAAACGATAAATATTTTAATACTCTCAACCCTTTAGGGTTGTGATTTATGAAGAAATGTTATTTTTTCCTTTAATAATTTATTTCAGATTTTCAGCATATACCTGCCCACTAAACTAAAGTTGATTACGTAACCGGTTTTAATTACAATTTTCTATCACTAGATGTCGGCGTATCAATAAATTACTGATTTTTGTTGAATTTTTTTAGGAATTTGACAAAAATAATTTTATTTTTAAAGAGATAATTATATTTCTAGTCAAACTTTTCTTTTGCCTTCTTCAAATGACTTATTGAAATTTCTTTTTTTTGACCGTGTTGCTAATAATCTTACAGACAATGTGTCTTTTTTTTTTTTTTGTATAATACTTAGCTACTAAGAGTATTCCACTTTTCAGCACTACAAAGGGTGGAATTCAAGACTTTTCATACTGTGGACACACACAGTGGGTTTGTTATTGTAGTCCCAAAAGTAAATGGTTCCTTGTAATTTAAAAGAACTAAGCAAAAGAACCTTAGATCTTCAAATGTGTCACTTTTTTCACTCGGAGGCTATCTTAACCACGAACTATTTTACGTGCCCCAGCCGATATAAATGAACATGACGGATATTTGGTTGAGTTTAATATAGAACCGGCTACCTTCTCGTAATGAGCCTTTTTCTCAATTAGAAGGCCAAAGATTATTCAAATTGTTTTTAATATTCAGCAAGTATTTAAGCCACTTTCCCGGGAATTTGCTCAGATAATGAGCCTTATTCTCGTGAAGTTAACCGGAAACCTCTCAAGCACCTGAAAAACTGTCGACAGACGGAAATATATAAAGTAGAAACGTAACATTCATCTTCTATTGCTCACTATGGCTGGAATTGAACCCGAGACCTTCAAGTGAGCAACAACGCAACCAAGAACTTGTTCCCATTCTAGGGTCCGAAAAATGCAACTAAAAACACTATCTCCTGCAGGTCAGGTCACAGTGTCCTCAATTAATTTCTTTTTTTAAAAAAATATATAGATAATATTTGTTTTGCTTCAAAAAATGCCATTTTTTTGTTAAATAATTGAACATTCATATTTCAAGCCCATCGATATAAAACGATTTCTTACAAAAACTATTATTTAACTAAAGAAGTATAATCAACTAAATTCACAGATTTAACTATAGTCTGTTGCCAAATTCCTTTAAATTTTAGTTCCAAATATAGCCGCTCATTTTATGGACGGAAAGCAAATAAATATACGAGATGAACAGTCTCGTTTTATGACGTGAAGTTAATCGCCTGAAATCCAGGCTTCATTGGCCAGTGACAGCTCTCATGATACGCTTTTCCAGCGCAGCGTCAAACGCCGATTGCGTTGCCATGGAGACTTATCTTTTTCCCTGATACCATAAGATCAGGTTGCCAAGTGAGTCGGAACTTGTTTAGCGTTCAGAATATTGCAGGAGATAGTGTTTTTAGTTGCATTTTTCGGACCCTAGAATGGGAACAAGTTCTTGGTTGCGTTGCTAGGCAACGGTTTGAATCTGGCTTATATTTTGAGAGGTGGGGGAAAAGGAGAAAAAAAATGGACAAGAATACTCTTTCTGTATATTTATTTTGTGTTTTATTTATTTATTTTCTTTTTGTGAGACTCGAAGGCCGTAAGTTCAAAGGAGTTGATTTTGTACAAAAACATATAATATTTTTTTCGATATATATATATATATATATATATTTTATTTCACTTAAATATTATTGCCTAAGATTTTTATTTTTTAGCAGATGTACTTATTGATTCGTACTATTTTTAAAAAAATTCAACCAAAGTATTCAGAAAGTCCATATGCAAAACTTTTTATTCGCATTTATGTTTAATAAAAATATAAATCAGCCTTTCATCCTTACAGTGGGTCGATAAACTGAACATTAAGTATGCCTGAGAACTAAACACTGGGGGTCTGTCTCACGTTAGGCTGACCACCTAACTGGAACAATTCCATTATTATGTATATGTTTTGCAATATTTTGTATATAACGCATATCAACAACAAGGTGATATTTTTAGTTAACATAAAAGTTTATAAGCTTTCGTGTTCTAATTAACGATACAAATATGACATAACAAAATATCAGATTAAGCTAATTTTAGTAAATCTGAACAGCATCAAATATTTCGTGACTTTGAACCATGATCAAATGATGAGGTCAACACCTGAGCTAGGAGCTCTCTCCTTTTTCTTTTTCCAGAGGAACTATTAACAGAAGAACATTGGACCACTTGGAGCTCTTTCATTTTGCAATCTCATCTCTGTCAGATGGTGTTCAGTGGGTCCGGTTACGAACCCATTGCTTTCTGGACGTGAAAATGGTCCCTTCTTCTGCGTTTCTTCTTTTCTTTTTCTTGCGATGACAAGGAAAAATTTGAATTTATTTTAAATCTGATGACACTAAATATTGCTTTCTTCATATTATGTATTCAAGTGTCTACCGTTTATTTTTGAGATGTTTTTAACATTTGGATGTAAATAGTCAATTAACAAACGTTAAATACTCTAGTGAAAATAATAAAGTACAATACATAAATTCTGAAAAATTAAAAAAATATATATTCATAATTCATCTTTTCAAAAATTTTAGTGGTTCTCTCTATCTCTATCTCTTTAACATTTCATTCATATTCAAGAAAATTGAGGACACATTTTCTTACAAACTTATCTTTCTAGTTAAGAAAATGCTCTTTTAGTTAAATTTATCTTAAAATTATGATATTAACTCATTAAAAACAAAAAACATCAATGTTTATTTTTTCAATCGTATAAATTTTGCAATAGTTCTCCGCCATTTTTTCCCTTAAATTAATTGTAATGGATTGCAGAAATTTATATATATATATATATATATATATATATATATTATATATATATATATATATATATATATATTAAAATACTTGATTCGTCTTCAAGAAAATTGAAAGAGTTTTTCAAAAAATAATTTTTTCTGACTAGAATTGAATTAAATAATTAGTTATTAGAGTTATCATTCGATATTAACTAATTTAAAATTGCAAAACGATATTAATAATCTATCATTTCTATGCCTCAGAAGTTCTCGCCAAAATTCACGCCAAAACGAATGCATGATCTTTTCAACGTGTATAATAATGCATTTGTCATCTGAAAAGCATATTGCTGGCATTTTTGTCGTGACGTGTATTTATTGCGAATGCCAGGACCCGAAAATCGTGCGGTTGCGCAGAGAAAAAAAAAATTCGATGACTGTGAGTTACTTTTTTTTCGATCCACCCTAGGGGGTGTCGGAGGTGTGTTATTAAAAGAAAAAGAAGCGATCCGCATACTTTCACGTTTTTCCATTCCAGTCACGAAGACGCTGTGTTTGATAGGCGAGTTTATGACTGGGGAACGTGACAGGTTGCGAAGGGCCCGTTCCAACTGTGCCCACCTTCCCTGTCATTCATCCCGACGTTTTATGATCATCAAATTCTCGCGATGCCCTTTTTTATCCCTTGTAAGCGGAGTCGCCGGGAACAAGTGAGTAATAAACGTTTGATGGCTGCAATAAAAGGGCTTGAATCGAAAATAGGCGTTATTATATTATATTATATTTATTTATTTTTTATTCTTGCTTCGTCAAAATTAAATCGAGTATTTTTACTTGAGCCAGTGGTACAGAAGTTATTTTAAGTGGCTTTTCTAGATGCAGTAAAAAAAAAAAAAAAAAAAAGAAAAGAAAACGATAAATATATTGTTGCGTTGCCAGAGAGAGATTCAGAATAATGTATCAAAGATGAAAACGATAATAAATAAGACAGGGGCTACCTAAATGATTCTACAAATACGTTATAGTAGGCTTCCGGTTAATCGAGGTTGTCAGTAAAAAAATAAACAAGTTCTAGTATAGAGTAAATAGTTCATAAATTATATATCTTCTGAAAAAAATTAATGAAAGCGATAGTCATCTCATATTGGGTTATTTAAAACAATATATAAAATAGGATAAATAAGATACAAGAGGACTGAACTGAGTTGACAAATATGCTTCAATAGGCTTTCAATTAATCAAAGTTGTCAGAAGAAAAGTAAATAAATAAATTACAAGAGCAAATTAGTGTAAAAATTATACATCGATCAAAAAAGTAAATGAAAACGATAAATATGTATCTCATATTAACAATCTTTTAGAAAAATGTATCACACACGATAAACAAGACATAATACTCAAGGTAATTCGATGTTACAAGATTTGGAATTAATCAATGTGGCCAATAAAAATAATATAAACAAATACATTAAAAGAGCGAATTGCGTACAAATTTCATATTGGTTATAAAAAAAATTGAGACCGATAAATATATATCTCCCATTACTCGTGAAAGGGTTGTTTAAAGTATGATGTATGCAAGACGATGAACACGCAACACAAGCCCATTAAAGTGAGCCGATAAATATTATGCAGAAGGCGTACGATTAATTAAGGTTGTCACTGGAAAAATAAGCAAGCAAATATATAAAGTAATTAAAGCGCAAAATAAATGCAAATATTAAATATGTGATTCACATCCAATTAGAGATAATAAAAATAATGTACAAGATAAAAACTATAACAAATACCACGAAAGGCAGCTGAAGTGATTTGAGAAATACGTTACAATAGATTTTCAGAAGATCGAGGTTACTATCAGAAAAATGCATTCAAAGAATGAGAAAAAACGTGTTTACATTATGTTAAAATATAATTAGATTTCTCTATCAATAAATGTTCAAAAAATTTTAAATGAATTAAATTATAAAAAGTTTTGATTGATAAAAAAATAAACTTCAATTTTATAAATATTTTTGTTTAATTGGAATAAAATATTCCTTTTGAAAATCAAATAAAAGTAAACTGAGTATTTAAATTTTCTCTTTGTAACTGTGATCTTAATTAAGAAGTCAAATTTTATTTTATTTTATTTTTGGTGCATGATTTCACCAAGTTACTCGAAAATGTTCGCATTAAAATTTCATGAGAATTAAGTTAAATGAATTTATTGAAGTTTCAACTAAAAAAAAATATTTTTAAGAATATACTTGTTGGACTGAACGCTTAAATGTAACAAAAAGCATTTATGCTAAGTAGAATTTTATGCATTAAAGTGGAAGATTCACTCAAAATTACAAATTAAAAAATTTAGTTATAATTAAGAATAATTTAGAATAGTTAAGAAAAATTTTGTTTCATTTCAGTTAAAAAAAATTGCGAATTAATTTAAAGGCTTTGTTTAAAGTTTAAATTAAAAATAATGTTTCATTATAAAACCAATTTTATTTGATTTCAGTGAACAATTTATGCGAGTTAAATTAAAAGATTCGTTTGAAGCTTCACTTCAAAAATACATTTTTATTTTTAAGAACAAAACTTTAAATTTCTTAGAAGTTGTTAACATTCAGTGGAGAAGTTCAATTTTTAAAATTTTAAAAACGAAAAAAAAGGTGAGATTTTAATTTTTCTGAATGTTTGAGTTAGAAATATAATAAACTATTTAAAAAAATTCTTTAAAAAATATTATGAAAAAAATATTTATTTAAAAATATCATATTTTTGAACAGAAATTGCTTACACAAAATAAAAAAGCTGATCAGGACGAGAAAGTAATTCGATTACGATGCCCTTTAATTTAATCAAGCAGTTAAAAAAATAAAGGATAAAAAATGTGGACAATAAAAAGAAGGTGTGTCTTAACATTCCTGAAAATGAACAATTGTGTTGTGAGTACACGTGCTATTGTGAAAAAGAAAAAGAGGAAATTTCAGACGATTTTCTCATTTTCAGCTCGTTTGTTTTTCGTTTTAAACAATGAAATAAACAGGAATTTTTTAGCCTTGTCTTCAAAGAATATTTCCAGAATTGTTTCATTTGTTTGAAAAGGAGTATGAATCTTTCCTCAGTAAACAAAATAATAATAGAGTTAAAAAAAAATGTAGTTCTACTAAAAATATGCCTGCGTGTGACATATGGATAGTATTAAGCCTAAACAGCAAACTATTTGCTATTTCGAAATGGAATTGTTTCCCGAGAAATAAAAACCTACAAAATTGCTTTTTTGAAATGTTTTTCTTTCCCGGTTATTGCAAATTGCCGCATTATCATATTATTTTTATTATGTTTCACCACAAAATGGAATCGTTCTTGGAAACATTTGCTAACGTGCTTTTTATTATGAATTTTGAAAGTAAGAATAATATTTCTTATTTTTTTTTCTTTCCTAGAACTGTTTATCTTGCATTCTCCTTTTTTCTTCAAACGACACGGCTATTAGAAATTAAAGAAAAAATAATAAGATGAATATGTTATTGCCATAAAATATCATAAATCAAAACATACGTGTGAACATTATGCGCCCTCTAGTGGAACAAATAAAAAATACTATGAAGTTTGATGGATTTTCATGGATTAAATACATTTATAAGACTACTATACCTATTCAAATAATTAATGATTTATTTTGAAAAAAAATTTATAATCCCTCTTTACATGTTAAGGTTCTTATTTGATCATGATTTATAGTTCAATGTTTGATGTTTCGATAGCTTAAAGTTGATTTCACTCATTATTCAATTGAAATTTCCAAATGAATATGGAATATAATTCTTTCTAATTTACTTTTATTTCTACTGAAATTAACTGAAAAGAAATTTTCTAATGAAATAATAAAAACATTGAAAAATTAAGTTTCTAAAGTAAAATGATATTTTAAAAATCATTATGATGATAAAAGTATACTCAGCTTACAGTATTATATTTTATAATTAAAAATTTTGCATAAAATAAAAGCAAAATAATTGTATGGACAATATATATCGTTTAAATTTTAATATATATCATTTTATAAATTAACAAACTAATGAACTACTGAAATGGAAATATCAGCTATGACCATACAACTTTTATAGCTTGCTTTTTTTTCTAGTCTATTGTCACTTTTAGCATAATATTATGTGAACAGGATTTATATTTAAAAATAGTACTCCACACCCGTGGTGGTAATCTATTGCAAGAATTACAAAACGGAAGCTAAGAGCGCCATATATCTAGCTTTTTGCTTCACTTAAATAATTAAAAATAATTTTCAAGTAAAGCATAACGTTGTAGAGATACAAGTGATAAAAGAAACTGTAAATGATGATGATTTTTTAAAACACGAATCCATAGCAAATGAAAAGCAGCTATATCAAAAGCTACTTAATTTTAAATCATTGTCAAAAACGTGATGATAATTTCTTATCTACTTCGCTTACCAAAGGGAAATCAAGTATTACGATTGATCTTTTAGGTCAAAATAAATTTAATGAGATCTATTCCTCAAAAACTTTATTCACAGGCGTAAATTATATTGTTAGGTGGTTAAATTTCGAAAACTTGTATCGATTTATCTATCTATATCTATCTATCTATATATATATATTACTACTTTATGTATATATTAGAATATTTATATATTTACGACTTATATACATTATTTTTAAAAGATAAAAGAATAAAATAAATGCACAGAACTATTCATCAGATGATTTTTAATATGGATCTCGTTTGAACATGTTGTTTCCTGACGTCATTTCTCTTCAATATCTTTTCTCTACTTCTTCGGCTGATTTTGGTCGGATAAATAGTGTTAAAACACGATTCCCGACACGTAATAATATAATAAGGAAGAAAAAATATTAAAAGAAAAATATATAAATTCTCCCCACCACACGCACGTTATATCAATAACATCTCAAGTGAGAGCCTGGGGGATTTATGGGGAGGGGGGCTCGAGGTAGCAATTGCCTCAGATGCACGAAGATGAGAGAGAGAGAGGGGGGGGGGTTGGAACAATAGCTAAACGTGCCCGTCATCTTCAATCATGTCTGTGCCGGTCGTAAAAACATATTCGGCCAGCCCACAAAAGGGCAAAAAAGTGCGATAGTCTGGGTTGGAGAGGTTCCGCCGACCCTCCTTTCTCTTCCCCCTCACTCTCCAAACAGGAACTACGGAGACTGTTTACTGAGGGAAAACAGATGGGAGAGGCTTGAAGAGAGGATTATGAAGGGAGGCAAGAGCTTCCAGATGCACAGAGAGCGTGTGATTGCCGATGTTTCGGGGGGTGGGAAGCACGGGATGTCAGACAAGTAGGCTGTATATAGTGGAAATGTTTAGCTCTACAATCTATCGCAAAAAAAAGCATCTTTTTGTAGTCAACAAAAAATTTGATATTTACCTGGACATTCTAGTTAAAATGGTGATAAAACATTATGGAATTATTTTATGCAGCCGTTTGCACTATGGACATCTTTGTCAAAAAACGATAAACGGAAAAAACAGTCATTTTTATCAGATGTTACTTTATTATTTTAAAAAACCGTTTGTATTATGGGTATACTGTTTAAAATATTGCAGATTTTAAAAATAAGAGAGTGTTTTAATAAAATGTTATGCGTGATTATTTTATGAAATCGTTTGCGACGTGGATATCATGATTAAAATATGAAAAAAAAGAAGAAAAACAGTGCTTTGATAAAATTTTTAATGCAAATTTTATATAAATTACAAGGATTTTGTATATTTTGCTTAAAATGTTATAAAATTAAAATAATCCAACGTATTTATAAAATAATATAGGATTATATTTAGTGAAGTGATTTTTAACACTGAGATTAAGGTTAAAAATTCTGTTAACTCTTAAAGTAACCCAGTAAACTTTGAAAATATCGTCTGATTATTAGCTGTAACTTGATTTGAACTACTATGCCATCCGTTTTAAAAATAATAAATTTAAAAAATGTTGGATAAGTTGTCATGGGATTATTTTGTGCAATCGCTTAGTTTGCACATGGGCATCTTGTTTAAAAAATAATACTTAAAAAAGCTTCTTGATAATGTTATTTAATATTTTATACAATCGTTTGGATTATGAGCATTTTGGTTAAAACTTAATATAAAAAATGCTCTGATAAATTATTATTATTGTTTCAAATAATCGTTTCAATCATGGGTATCTTGGTAAAAACTCAAATAAATAGATAAAAATAAGATAGGGTATAAGATATTATATAAATAATTAAGTAATCATTTGGTCTATGGGTATCTAGGAAACTCAGTTAAAAATAATAATTAATAAGTTTTATTTAAATGTTACGTAAATAATTAAGCAATTATTTGTACCTTGGAAATCTAAGATACACCTTAATAAATGAAGCAAGCATTTAGTTATATGTTTTTTGAATAACTTAGATAATCGCCTTGGCCTATTATTAAAAGCTTATTAAATAAAAAAAATAAAAAAGCTAATTTTATGCGAATAATTTATTTGATTGCATAAAAGTAATTTGTTTTTTCATGATGACATAGACATCTAAAACAATCAGATTTTCGTTCCGCTGTGAATCAACAATCAGCTTAAGATTTTTCCCCCACTTTATTGAGAAACTCTGATCAAAGAATTAATAAGAAAAAAGACGAATGGGTACTTTTTGCCAGATAACAGTAATTGAACACTGCATTTGCTTAGGAGATGCAATTACAGTGACATTATTGGAACACATTCGCTTAATTGGCAATCAGAATAAAAATGGGTGTACTAGCAGATAAATATAAAAACGCTGGTGTCGTAAGACTTTTTTCAGCATGGCTCAATATTCGTCGTCGTATAAATATTTAATGAGCTATAAAGAATTCGCATAAAACAAACTGAAAAAACTCTGTTTTTTTCATTTTTATGCCATTTTGAATTAAACTTCTAATTTTTTGATTTGCTCACATGTACAATATTTCAAGGCGAATAAATTTAAAATGATGTGTGCATTTTTGTAGTATTCACAGAATTTTTTATAATTGCTCAAATCATTAGCTTAAATTGTTTCGCGTGGCCCCTGAAAAAAAGAATAATTCATCAATTCAAGATCGACACTCTCTTGCATATATATAAATATATATATATATATATATTACGAGATCAAATTAAAATCAATAATAAACGTTTGTGGGAGAAAAATGTTCTGAAATGAATTTTTTAAAGTTATATTTTACAGTAGACAGACAAAATAGAGTGAACAACATACTTGTAAAAATTGCAACAAGAAAAAATCGTTTTTTTTAGTCAGAATCCTTAACAAGACTATTACGGAGGCCAAGCTTAGGGTTTTCTTTTTCGGATTATGTTCCACCATCAAACCAGCAGACGAGAATAGGTGGAAAGTTCGGCAAGCGATTTACAAAAGAAGATTAATCATGTTTAAGTTGCACATGCCCGGATTGAGAATGTGGAGAGGAGGGGACCTGGAATCAAAAAAGAGAGAACGATAACGAGAAAGTTTATACTTTTTTTTTTCTCAGACAAGACTATTCCTGCGACCATTAATCCTCTTTTCATTCCATTCACGGCTACTGGTTTAACGCAAACGATCGGAATGATGTCTTTTTTTTTTATTCATTTTATTTATTTATTATTTTTTTTCTCCAACCAATCATAGCCATTTCTGTCGTTGATGGATTGATTCGCCAAATGAGGGTCGATTTTTTTTTTCTCATTGGCGAAATTTGCAAAGCATCTCGTTGTGATAAAAGTTCAAGGAAACTTGAGCATTCGAAATTCACAATCACAGGAATCTGATTGTAGCAATTTATGATATTAATGAACTGAAATTCTGTTGAATAAGTTATTTTCTTCGTTTAAAATGCATAGGTATATTCGATTCAGTTAATTAGCAAAGAAAAATAACTGTTTATTTCATTTTTTGTATATTTTCTCCCGCTCAATTTACACTTTCGTATTGATATTTATTTAAAAGTAATTAATAAACTCTAGGATTCTTGTCAATGGTTATTTGGAACAAAGTTTTGTTAATAAATATTTATACTTATTTGTTTATTTATATAAAATTTAAAAAAAAAATAGAAGTTGTAATAAATTCTATTTTACCATTAGACATCGTAAAATAGTGGGTCCCCTGATATAAATTCGAAAAGCATTACATGCAATAATTTAAAATTTTGCTTGCACATACGAAATAGTTTTGAATTTCTCAAACAACCACATATACAAATGATTTTTAATATGTTAACCGCACATAAAATGGAATTTCTGTAAAAATAAATCAAATATATTTGAATTTTACAAGCAAACATAGATGGTATATGAATTTGATACCTACAAACAATTATTAACGAAATATATATATACATATATATATATATATATATATAGTTGTATTATAAAAACATATATGAAAGAATTATCATCCACATTATGATTTTGAATGATAAAAACAGCCATGAACGAAGGGTTTTTGAATTTCATAATCATACATAATACAGTTATCAGTATTACAAGTTGTTACTCACAAAGTGAATTTGGATTTTCAGGATAAGTAATGAGATGATTTTAAATTTCTCTACCCGAAGTGATTTTGAATCTATTCAACAATATGAATTTCACAAACAACCATGTACGAAATGGTTTTGAAAATTTTGTAATTCAAATATAATATAATTTTATAATGAAAATGATATTATATTTTGAATTCAAATATATGTAATTTTATAATGAAATGATTAAGAATTTTTTTGTGAATCAAACATGATATTAATTCATTTATCAAAAATAATTATATATAAATTATACTTTAATATAGAAATGCTTAAAATTATGCAACGCATCCCACATTGTCAGCCTAAGCTGGCGCAAGACAAAAGAAAATTATGCACATTAAATATTTCTTAATTAATTAATAATTATATTTATTTTAGAAATTACATTGGCTTTAAAAAATGTAAGAAATAACAGCTTATTTTCAAACCTGAAACATGTGCATTTTTTTATTATTCTTATTTATCTTATCCGTCACCATGGCGATCAAAGTTAATTAAGAAGCCTGTTTTAAAAAGACCGGAAGCAAATTTTCAGTGCTACGAAAACACCTCTCAAATAGTCCCGACAAGGTTGAAATTAAATTAGTTGACTCCCTTCATCACTCGATTCAAAAACACAGTTTATCGTATGTCATAACAAAGTTGAATTTTCGAAAATTCGATGTGCGTCTTGAAACTTAATATCATTTTTCAAAACGGAAAGCGAAAAAGAGAAAGAGAGAGAAAGGAACATTTGATTTATTCTCTAATTTAAGAAAAATACCCAGAATTCCACTGCCATGAAAGTTCGGAAAAAGAGATGGAAAATTAAATTATTCTTGTCGTTCGAGCAATCGGTTGTCATGGCAACGTGGTGCAGAGTTCATGCTCCTTTCTGTCAGAAATATCCGGGAAAACTTTTTCATTTTTGTTCCATCAATTACTATCACGACTTTTCCCGGAGTTTTTTTTTTCTTTCTTTCTATGCATTTTCATTTAAATTAGAAAAGCTTATCTCTGTTGCTTTTTTTATTTTTGAAGTGAAGTGAAAAGGTGTTCGAATTTTTTGACAGGTTTTTGATTAAGCAATGGAATGATTTTAGACTCGAAGTACCCGACTTAGAACTAAAAAAATTTTTTTAATATATTTTATGTGTTATATCTGAGTTTTATCAAATTATTAGATAAATGTTAGTAAAATTTTGATGAATATTTGAATATAACTTTTTAAGATGAATAATTAATTAAAGTGCTTTAAGCATTTTTATTGCTTTATAACCAACATATTTTATTTAAAGCAATAATCAGCATTGAAATAAAGTGCGATTGTTACATTCCTATGAAAAAGATTATTTATTTTGACTGTTTTAAATTAAATTAATATTTATTTTGTATGCTTGTTATAGAGAATTTTTTTTATAACTCAAAGTACGGCGGAAAAGGAAACAAATGAAATTCATTTATAATATTTTGATAATTTTTCCATTATCTAAATAAAAAGTTAACATAAATAATAATTGTAAAAAAAAGTTAAACTACATTTTACTTATAAAAATATTCTTAAATAAATTTTATTTCATGTGATTTGTTTTCCTTAAATACGTGAAAATTATATCGTTACATTTTTAATAAAATTGAAATAAGTAAATCCTGAAATAAGAATATTGTATGCCAAAATGCTTTTCAAACTAATTTTAACAACTATTTTAAGAGAATTGAGTACAATTATTTCAAAATTTGAGTAAATCTATGAGTAAGAAAAGTTTAACCAAAATCCACAAAACCATTATGAATAACCAACCACACAGATACACAAACCCAGTCACATCAAATATTTAATTTGATTCTATAAGCTAGTCACATAAATAAAATTTACCATATAAACACTCTCAATACTACTAATAATACCATATATCTATTAACAATATCATACATCCAACAAATTCTATAAAATCACACAAATATAAATAATACACTAATTTTTTTTTATTTAAGTTACAGTTTGTTTGAGATTGTTTCTAAAATATTAGGAAAAATATATATTCAAAAATTAATATTGTTAAATAAACATTTTAATTAGCATTATTTTCATGACAGCTAAAATGTATTTTTGTAGCGACGTAAGAAAATGGAAGTTAAAACAAAACAAACATTTATTACATTACACATAATTAAGATTAGATACAAAAAGAAAACACTTAATAATTATAAAATAAAATCAAGGTTACATAGTACCAGGGTGGTACAAAAAAAAAAAAAAAACGTATTTAGGAACCGGATGGTTCTTCCTTGCCATTTCTCACATCACTCTCTTCATCTCATTCCATGTTGTTTGTAAATTGGGCAGCAGCGCCATCTACTGTCAATATTGTTAATATCGGTCTGTTACAACCTCCCCCTCTGACCCCAAAGGCGTCCCGACCAGGGGTCTGCAGGAGTTTTCTTGGAATGGCTTTGTTCTTGAGCATGAGCTTTGGCAGGAGTGTTCCTAGAATGTTTTTTCTCTCGAGCATGAGCTTTGGCAGGAGTGGGAGTTTTAGGACAGTTCAATTTTGTTGGTCTACCTCTTCTGCGCAAAGCTTTGACAGGGGAAGTTTTCTTTCCCTGAAAATGCGTCAATGCCGAAGTGTGGTATACTCCTATTGGTATATTTGGAGAATCTGTGTTTGCCACAGAATACGATACAGGGGATTTTTGAGTAACGATGATAAATGGTCCATCGCGGCGAGGCGAAATATTTGCTGTAACACCAGCAGTTTTATCACTCAAGTTTGGTTTTCTCACCAAAACTAAACCTCCTGATTTATAAATAGGAGCTGGTCTCCTTCTCTGGTCCGCAAAATGCTTGTTTTTATTTTGCTTTTCAATAAAGATCTCTTTGGCTTCTGATGTGAATCTTTCCAGTCTCTTAATCTCGGGGTCGTGGGTTCGAGCCCCACGTTGGGCGCCATTTTGTAGCGACGTAAGAAAATGGAAGTTAAAACAAAACAAACATTTATTACACATAATTAAGATTAGATATAAAAAGAAAACACTTAATAATTATAAAATAAAATCAAGGTTACATAGTACCAGGGTGGTACAAAAAAAAAAAGTATTTAGGAACCGGATGGATCTTTCTTGCCATTTCTCACATCACTCTCTTCATCTCATTCGATGTTGTTTGTAAATTGGGCAGCAGCGCCATCTACTGTCAATATTGTTAATATCGGTCTGTTACATTTTCATTAATTTTTTTTCAAAACAATTTTCAAAAGTATTTATATTTGATATTAGTTTTTTTTTTTTTTGTAATAAAATAATTTAAATGTTTTCTGTTTTGTTTTGCACATAAAATGATGAATAAATGAATTGATTTAATTCCCTAATAAAACATAAATTTTATAGGCTTCTCTCTGATGAAGGTATCGAAAATGATGATCGAATTTAATTCAGATAAACCAATCGTTATTTCTTTTCTTTTCTGTAATTTCGAATTTGCGATAATGCTTTGTTGCTTGAATAGATTCTTTTCTTAATATTTACGATGAAATATAATGTAAAAATCGAGTGTAATATAGTGTGTATTTCTTTTAATAACTTATTTCTAGACTTATCTTAGAACATATTCTTTTTCAAAAAATAAGATAATGTTGATATAACCTGATCTATTAGGTTATCTATCTTAAAGATAAAGGTCTAAGGAATAATAAGGAAATGAACAAAGAAAAATTTAAAACTAATTGTTTATGGAAGTCATATTAGTTATTAATTACTTTTGTTATCAACAAAATCATCATTTAAATCAAAAATCAAATACATTATTTAATTAATTAAATTAGTAGTACAGTAAATTATTTCAGATAAACGAGAAGTATAATAATATATGGTCAAAAGATAAGAAGTACAAAATTATGGTTCAGATATAAAACAAATGGTAGTTTTATTTATTTTGAAATTTTACAATATGAAAACAGAAAAAAAAAAACTTCTTATCCATAAGAAGCTTTTGGAATATGTTTTTACGTTTTTATTTCTATAAAGAAACATAGTTGTAACATAATAATCTACCCATGAGTTTAAATAGCTTACATAAGTTTCAATGCTTAAGAAGTGAGCTTCTTTGAAATTGGAGCAAGTAATGTTTTTCTAGAAATCGAAAATGTCTTGAAAAAGGTCAATATCAAAAACAAAATAATAAAAAATAAATTTAAATGGGAATTTTTCACTGTAAAAAAATCAATTAAATGCACTTTTATCTGTTTAATTATTTCTGCTAAATTTGCTCTACTTATTTATAGAAAATAAATGTTTTATTTTATTTTCTATAAAGCTGAAGAAAATAACCAAATATATTTAATTAATTACAGGAAAACAAAACTTTCATTAATACATTTTTAAAAGATTTTAATTGTTAAATTATTGATTCATTTTTATGATGGTTGGTTAAAAGCACTATTATTTATACATGTATTAATAAATTGTGCAATATGTAGACATAATTTATTGTATGTTAGTTGTATTTATTTCGCAAACTAAAATTAAAATTTAATTTTTAAATTGAAGATACTTATTTTCCCCCTTTTTATAGTTCACAACGCTACAATGTGTTTACAATTTTGTTTGATTTTCCTTAATTACGGATATTTTAGAATTGCTTTTTCATACTTTTTCATTAGAGAATATCTTATTATTTTTTGAAACTATTACGTTGAGTGGTCATTTTCAATTTAAGCGATCATTATAACACTTTTATTTAGAAAAATCATAAATTTTAAAAAAAATCAATTCTTTAAGAATCGTTTTGAATATTGAATTTAATAAACATAAAATATTTTGGCTCTAAAATATTTCAAGAAGATATTTGCTGATATTCATAATGGAAAACCTTCTTTAAAAATATAATTGAAATATTTTATATTTAATTTTTTGTGTGTCAAGCAAAACATTAAATTTATCTATTTATAAATATAAAAGAGATAGATGCTTAAATTTGTGTGAAATTTTTAAAAAATTTTTAATTCACTTCATTTTGATAAAATTTTTAAAGCAAATTCTCTAATTTTCACATTATTTAAATGTATAAAACTTCACTTAATACATTTGAATTTAAATTAATTCTTCAGTTTCTTATTAATAAATATTATCAGAAATTCCGAAATTCTATGAGAATTATTTTTTTATACAAATGAAGAAATTAATTTTAAAGAAAATAATCTCGAAAACTGTATTCCCCTTTTAGTTTAAAAATTCAATAATTTTAATTTGATTATAATTCTTAAATTCTGCTTCAATTAAGATTAATATTAATTTGAATATTTTTTCATAGTAATTTTCCTTAGGATTAACATTATTAATTTGAATTCTTTATATTATACTATTCTATTGTTATTTATAATATTCTTTAATTTTTGTATATATTTAATTATTAATATTTAATGCTTATTTTAATTATTGCTTATGTTTAATTTTTAATAATTAAATTAATTTTTATATATATTTATCATTAAATTTGTTATTAATGTCAACTATTATTCTTTATGAATACTCAGTTACAAAAAATGACTAATTTAATCTTAAATTTTATTTTATTTAATTTTTACTTTATTTTTAATATTTTTTTTCTAATTCTTTTCCATTCATCTCATTCATTCTTTTTATTTATTTTTTATTCTTATAAGATTTGGCGTCAGATTTTTTTTTTATTAATTCCAAATTTAACTATCATTATAATGATTCATTAATAACAAATGCTGTTATCCGGGTTATGCTGTTTTTTAACTTAATTTTTCTACTTATTATTCTATTCTTCAATGTAACATTTTTTGCTCTTAAATTAGAAAATCAAAATATATTCACAATATGTTATAATTTTATAGTTTTGTCCAGCTTATTTTTATTATGACGACATACTAAATCTAAATATTTAGATAAATTTACTATAGATATTAAATTTTTATGTCCTTAAGATAATTAAATTTTTTGACGTGTTACATCCATTTTCTAGAATTTTTGATTTGTGCTTTTCGTCGAAATCTTCGCTTCACTTATTTTCTCTTTCGCTTCACGAAAGAATCGAATTGCCAAGTCTTCTTTCCCGAGCTAGAGGCTCTGTCGTCAACTTAATTATCCGATGGACCCAGATGAGAGGAAAAAGAAAGAAAAAAAAAAAATCCTCCCCCAGGGTTTGAGATTGAGCTGTATTTCTGCTGACTCTTACACTGTCGTCTGAAAGGAAGCCCTCTAGCAAACGATTTTTTCTATTTTTATTGCCTTTCCCTTTGCTCTAATGTCATACGTGGAAGTTTTTTATATTATTTGGATATTATTTGTTTTCACATTTATTTGACAGTAATCTAAAACACACACGTCGAAAATGTTTATATATCATTTGCTTTTTCGCTATTGGAGGCTAAAAATATTTTTTTAATATATAAGCATCTCTCAGTACAGAGAAATTGAAAAATCATTGTTGATGACTTTGTTTAATTAATTTTGAACTGTTAATTTTGTTTCTTTAAAACTTTTTAGTTTCTGAAAGAATGAACTATGCATTCTATGCAATATAAAGAAAGAAAAAAACTAATTTGAATTAAAAATAAAGCTTTTGTCTTCTAAAAAAACATATATAAACATACACAGGAGGATTTATTTAAAAAAATTACCTTTTTTATAAATTGTTGCTGTTTTATTTAAATTAAAAGGATCTTAAGTATTTTTCTTTGTATCTACTGTAACTAAATTTCGAAATAAATAATTCTGCTTTTAGTATAATAATATGCATACAATAATTTGAAAAATAAATATAATAATTTAAAAAGGAATTATAAAGGAATACAATAATTAATGAAATATATTTTAAATTACCGATTATTATTATTTTTTTTTTAGGGTTCATTATAATATTATTGCTACAATCAACCCTTTCCTGCTTTTGGTGTTCATTGTGGATTTGGCGATTAAATAATCTTTATTTTATGTTAATTAAAGGTGAAATAAAAGTATATTTTTCAGAAAAAATTATGATGATTTCATGTAAAACATACATCTAAATAAATATAAATGAAAACATGAATTATTTGGTTACTTAAATAAATATTATAGTTTCAGATTAAAACAACTACTAAGGATGTTACATTTTATAATTTTTTTTGTTAATTAAAAATGTGTATTTGAGTTTTATTCACTAATTATACTAATAATAAAATAATTATGCCCATCTCTCCCAAATATCAATAATTTACCAATAAATTTCAATAATTTGCCAGAATGTGCCATTCTAGCAAATTATCAGAATATAATATTCGTTAGTACTAGTTAAGTTAATGTTAGCAGCGTATGTTTAAATTTTGTTTTAATAACCTCATATATATTAAAGAACTATTTGAAATCTTTTATAATATTTTTATTCTAGTTCGTGTTCTAAAACTCGCACGTTTTTAATTTCATAGCAACAACCTCTAGAAAAGAATTATTCATGTTTTTACAAGTTCCTTATAATAATTAATATTCCAAAATTAATACATTTTTTTCACTTCGTACCAACATTTTAATAATGAATGCCTTTTTTAAAGTTTGTCGATATTATTATCGTATTATACTTCTTTCTTCATATTTTGATTCACTCTTCTAGTTTCCAAATTCATATATGTTTTCATGTTGATATTAATCTTTTCAGATGGAAGAATCTTTTTAAGTTTTTTGATATTACTTGTGTCGAATTTCATTTCGTATTTTAAAATTTCTTTATGTATTTTCAAGTTTCTATAAAAGGACACGTATTGAACAATTTTTTGAAGCCCGTATATATATTTTGTGTTTCGTTTTGTAGCTTCTATATGTATTGTAGGTAACATACATTTTCAAGCTCTAATTATTTATGTTAGTTCTGTATCCTTGTTTTTCTTGTTCAAGTTTGCATTAACAGCGAATTTACAAAGAGAGTTACTGAAAATAACAAATTGATTCAGGATTAGAATAGGGAAGATTTAGTTATAGAGAATAAAACCGTTGAAAAGAGAATAAATAAAAACCGCATTAAATTATCTGTTATAGCGAACGTTTTTAAGAATACGTAAGGAACGTTTTTTAATGAAGCTGTTCCTTTGGTTGAGATTCGAATAAGAATCATAATTCCCATAAATTTCTCCTGTAATATTTTTCTCATTTATTTATTAACTGATATTTTGCGTCCATATTCTAAAGGCTAAACTTTATGAAAAATAAATTATTCGAATATTTTTGTGTGGGTGTGTGTTTGGAATCAATATAACAACCCCTGTTTGTGTTATCATTCAAAATGCATAGACTCTACTGCGTAAAATAACTAAGGATTCGCTTGAAAATATCAGCTTGAATGGATTTTATAAATATGAAATTATTTTAAGCATTTAAAAGATTTATATCTTCAATATTATCATTTCCTTTCTTCTTAAGAATAAATTAATCTTCATAACAAAATAATTAATTATATTTAATACAGTATATTTTATTTTCATATATGTTTTGAGAATTATAAGGCTCTATATGATGAAGAATACTTTCAAAACGTAACTTATTTTAGAAGTATCAATAAAAAAATTGAATTTTATTAACACCAGAAAATATCAGAATACAGTTTACTTCAAGAAAATTTTATTTTAAACGTTGATGATTATTTTTGTATACATTATAAATGTTTTTAAATAATAAAATTCACAGGTCCACAAATAATAAAGTTTATATTGTTTTGCTCATAAAATGAAATGAATCATTATAAAGAACATTTTAATCACAACTTTTCTTATAAAATTTTTAGTTAAAATTTTCAATTAACAATTTTGGCTCATTGCATTTCCTTTAAAAAAAATTCTCAAAAATTCTGTTCACTCATTTACTGGGAATATTAATTTCCTAAACATCAGTGCTGTCATCTGCTGGAAGATTTTAGACTTAAGAATAAAACCAAAATTTTCAGGTTATGCAACGAAGATAATATATGAATTTTAAATATTAAATAATATTATTTTTATTTAATAAAAAGTGATTAAATCAAATAATGCTTTAAATATTAATAAGTACTAGGAAATATTCAATAATTTCAAATTACGTTTTTGTTGTAACTGATATGATACTGAAAAGTTACTTAAGTTACACAAAAAGATTGTTAAAAGTTACACAAAAAGAAGATAAGATTGATATAGATATATAAATTGATTCTCATAAATTAATATATATATCTATATCAATCTATGTGTGTATATATATAGGGCATATTAATGTGTTCCAATGGAAGAAACCCAGAAAACTTCCAAGCACCCACTTCGATAGACGTACATGCAAAAGCACAAATCCATTTCTCGTTATTCAACAGGGGTTAGGTTCGAACCCAGCAATAGATATAGATATTGAACTTATGATAATGATCCTTGAACACCGAGATGACAATTAATTAGTTAATGTTCTAAATTTTACTTTGCAGATTCGATACCAACTTCGAGCATAGACTTTTTTTTTATCATTCATCTCGAAAGTCATGCATTCAAAAGTGAAACACTCATTTTTCATTGTTCATTAGCCATTGGGATCGCGTCCAGCGATGTTTTACCTGCAGAAAATGTGGTCCTGCGGTGAACCCCTTCCCTTCAAGATATTAAAAAAAATTAAGGGCAAAGATTCTTAAATACATAAAAAGACACGTAATGTGAGCAAAGACTAATTTTCTTTCATCGTGAATACTGAATAATCCCTATAAATGAAATATTTATTCTGTTTGTCTGCCAAACTTTCGTCCAAGGAATGATTTGTTCCAAATCTGAAATTGATAGTTTTAAAATATGTTTAAGTTCTTGTAAAGTGACAATAATTGTAAAAGAATTATTAAAAAAATATGCAATTTATTAAAACTGCTTCATATACATCAAAATTATTTTTAAGTTATCTTTATTTTGGTGACTTCATATATACATATCTATAATGAATTAACTAAAAATAATAATTCTATTTAATTTAAAGCAGTTAAAAAGTTTTATTTATAATTGATGGGAATTTCGTAAGAAGTAAATTTTTTCAACTGCTACAATTTTTAATGAGAGCATTGATAATAAGCTTTCTTATTTTTGTTTTTATAATAATTTTCATATTTTTCAAACGCATGATTTTACATCAAAGTTCGATTCTACAAGTCATTTGACATGGTTTAGAACTCAAATTAAACTACAGGTCCCACTCAAATGAGCTTTAGATTCGAAAAATTGACCATAAATCAACGAACAAAATCGTATTTATAGCTTTTAGTCACTAAAGTCATATATTTAAAAGTATAATTACTGGTTCGATTTAAAAAATATTTCTTACAATGTTTTGATATACGTAGGCAAACTTTTTTATAGGGGACAATTTATAAATGATTGTGAAAACTTCTTGCATGTAAATTTTTTTCGCATACTTAAAGTAAAAATTAATATAATAATCAAATTTATAAATTCATTTTTGAATGTAGTCTCTCTAAGTATTTCTTATATCTTCTAGATATTCGAGTTGTCACAAATTTCTCCTTTAATTACTATTTGTTCTTTTCCAATCTATTTCCATACTGAAAAAATTAACAGAAATAATCCACGTATTTGTAATATCTTTGTTACTTTAAATTAATTTTAAATATTCAGGAAACTTCATAATCAAATATTAAATAGCTAAATTTAAAAATTTCTTATTTGTTATTGTTTCCAGGTTTTAAATAATGGAATAACCTCTTATAATTTATATTGATAATTAATATATATATATATTTTATATTTTTTCTTAATATGATTTTTTTATTTCATTAATATATATGAATTTGGGAAATAAACATTATAAAATCTAAGCTTTTTTGTTTCTTTTTAATCCTTATAGATGGCAGCATTATCGATAAGATGCCGCAGTTATAACGGTTCTTTGAAATCTATTTTCAACAAATTTTCTGGACATTTTCTTTATTATTTAAAGTATATAATGCCATAATACTTTAAATTAATAAATTTAAAGAGTACAAATGCTAATTTACTTAAAATTTAAAATTCAAATATATAAATAGACAACAAATAATCAATGTAATGAATATTTTTAGTAAAATATTGAATTGATTTTTAATGAATTCATGAACAATTGATGGAATAAAATAATAATAATAATGACATTAAAAATATGAATATGAAAACACCCAAAGAAACAATTTTTGAGTCTAAGTAATTTGATTAAAACGAATTAACGTGCACATATAACCCTATAAAGATTGTTAGTATAGTAAAATGTAATGTATATTTATGCAAAGATTATTACGGAATTTTTGAGATACATCAAAGTTTTTTGAGGTATATCAACGATATTTTAAGCATGTTTAAAAGAATCCATTCAAGTAATCTGTATGTAAACTTTCCAAATGGTTAAAATTGTTCCTTTTTTGCAATTGATAACAAAATGCATTTAAAGCGTCATTAATCTCATTTTTGGAAGTAAAATGACTTCCTGGTAAATTGTTATTTTTAGATTTTTAAATTAAAATATAATTTTTAGATTAAACATATAACTAATTAAGAAATCACATATAACTAGAGCAGGATACTTTATAACATTTTGATGTCAAGAAGCTTTAATGACTTTGAAATACTTATTAAAATTTCAAACTGTTTTTAACTTTTTACTTTTGAAATATATTTTTCCCTGCATTGGTTCGTGAAATTAAAGGTATTTAATCGAGAGAGTTTAATGAATTATATTAGTGAAATGGTATTAAAAAATGAAATGGATGGAGCCATGAAAAATACGCACAAGAAATAAATTTCTAAATATTTATAAAAAATATTGCTGTTTCTTTAATGCTGAAAAATATTTCCTGCAGAAAAATTGAATAAATGTTATCGAAATAATACACTTTGTTTCACTGGGACCAAATAGTATCACGTGACTAAATGGTGAAGTCATTAGGTCACGTGTCATTTTAATGTCACGTGATATGTGATTTAAAATAATGTCATGTGATACTATATAATATACGGGAAGAAAACCATCATAATCTTTTAGTTGGATGTCATTTTGTCGCCGCCATAGGTAACGTATCATTTAATAATTCTTGTCTTTTATTCAAAAATAAAAAAAATCTAAGTTTTGTCAAGCTCTCATCAATTTAAATACAGTTTTTATTTTTGATTTATTTTATAAAACACATGAATTTTTATCTTTGTACCAATTATGTATGTCCTTAAAAACACAATTAATTACTTATCTTCCTAAAAACATTGTAAAGAATCAAAATAGTTACTCTTGGTTAAACCAATGAATTTTTTTCCTCAATGTGAACTATAAGAATTTACGTAGCATAACGTAAAGAACATACTCGAAGATATGTGGTAAAATTGCTTGTTTAAAAACGGTTCTGTCATTATTGGGGAAGGTATTTATTAAAGTGGAAAACCTGATTCAATAAACTTTTCTAAAATAATGCGATAGATCAATAGCTATTAGATTAAGGATAACCTTTTGGTTATGTTAGAACTTTACATTTCACATCATCAAATAAAATGGATTCATCATAACTATTTTTACATGTCCTGTTAATTGTCTTATCTTTTGACACCGCATAGGCTACAGGCCGCCTAAGGAGTTTTAATATCCAACGCGTATTGCCTTCCTGGTGGATTATTCACAGATAGTGGATTCATAAACATGACGCCAGGAATGGAAAATTCCCAAGTATCGATCCCAATAGACATCATACTTAAGGCATCCAGCTTCCGTTGTTGAACAGTGGCTGGGAATGAACTTGTGACTCTTTGTTTCGAGAAAAGGTGTCTTAACTTCTATCATTAGGCCATCGTGAGCCCATCAGTTTGTCTTAACTTAAATACAACTATAAATGGTTGCATTGGCTACAAAATTTAACAAGAAACAAAGTATGATTCTAAGTCAAAATATTTTATTATTCAGTGGTTTGATTGTGGTCATTAGAATAGAAGTTGTTACGTCCGATCTTAGTCACTATTGAATCAAGCTAAAGGGTATTTTTACGTTTACTCTCTTGCGACACTGGAATACAGTTAGTTTGAAATTCCTTCCATAAAAGTATTTTGTTATAAATATTTTAAACCTTTATAACAATTTCCATTCATTCTCTTTCCAGTATCAAAATAAAGAGATTTCCGCAGGCTTGTTATATTTCATGATGTTATTATGATTCAAATTGTTCATGCCTTCATTTGAGCTGCTGAGAGGTCAATGTTAGGCTCCTTAGATTTACTCTGCAATTTATTTTTTATTCAAAGATTTACCTCAATTTTTTTATTCTTAGATTTATTGTAATTTTTATTATTCTTAGATTTACCGCAATTTATTTCTTTTAGATTTGCTGAAATTTATTATTTTTAGGTTTATCGCAATTTATTATAATCTTGGATTTAAAGCAATTTAATATTCTTAGATTTACTGCAATTTATTATTCTTAGATTTATTGTAATTTATTATTTTTAGATTTACTGTGTGTGTGTGCAATTTATTTTTCTTACATTTACTGTAATTTATAATATTTAAATTTACTTCAATTTATTATTCTTAGATTTATTACTATGTATTATTTTTAGATCTACTGAAATTTTTTATTCTTAGATGTACTGCTATTTATTATTCTCAGATTTATTGAAATTTATTATTTTTAGATTTACTGCAATTTATTATTCTTATAGTTATTGCCATTGATTATTTTGAATATTAAAGATCAGATAAGTTGAAAAAAGGACTAAACTGCCTTGGAGCTAATAGATGATAGTGCTTTGGACTCACAGTACTGATTAGATCTAAAATTGTTAAGTTTAATTCATAAATTATTATTACTATATAAAGATTGTGTTATTTGTGAAAACTTGTAAAGCAAAAATCAAACTTTTTATATATAAAAGGAAAGTAATAAACATTAAAATAAATAGAAGAAATATTTGAGGAAAAGATTCCAGAATAAATAGCATAAGAAAATTGTGGGACACCACAAGTCAATATTTACAACTGATGTTAGACGTTACAAGTTATTATATGTGTTATAATTATTACTTATTTTTTATCAATAGCAGTTATATGTGTGTGGGAGGATTTGGTGTCTTTACCTCTTTGTCCACATTTTTTATATCTGCTCTGTATTTAATACATAATACAATTTAAGTAATTTTATGCTATTATTTAAAATGTATAATTATGAACACAAAAATACTTGTTAGATTTTGATACGTTACTGAAATGTTTTTGGATGTCTATTTCTGTTGATTTTAATGGAGTGATACGTCTCATCGTTTTGCGATCAAATGACGAGATCGACACCTCATCTGGCATCTTCTCCCACGCCACGTCACTCCAGTGGAAGACTGTTAATCACCAGAGATATATATGACCCCTACCAACGTTACGAAGGAGTTTCAGGTATTGAACCTCAAAACTTCCGTTACACGAAAGTGAAGCTTTTCCACTCATAATTATTTGTCTTTCTTAAAAAAAAAAAAAAAAAAAAAAAAAATTATTTAATTTTACTCGATTTGTAGTAAATGTAGTATGTTTAAAAAATAAAAATTTCCCAAAAATGTTAAGTAGATGTTTTTATTAGGGAGCCATAGATGTTTTTATTATGTTCCCCAAGTTATCTAATAAAAATGATATTTGAAGGCCAAGAATGGAGCTGAAATCGAAGAAAGATGGATTTTGCCATCAAGAGACTTACTTTGCAGGAAGTGTGAGATGGGATGCCCTCTGAGAGCAATAACTCAACCCAAAATCTATGCTCCGTGATCAGGATTTCCGTGACGTAATGGCTGAACGAAAGAGCAGGAAATAAAAATATTGTTTCCGAAAGTTAACAAAAATAGATCCTATTCCTCAAAGAACGATGACATTATAGTTTTCAATGAAAAGCCATTTCCCTAAATTTGACTGAATAGAAAATAATGTTGGAATGCAATATTTTTTAAAAAAACACAAAATTGTTTAAATACAAAATCATTGTTTTTAATAGGGAATTGCGCAATGGGATTTAACAATAACATTTAAGAGGTTAGCTTTTCTTAACTGAAGCTGAATATTCTTTTTATCCATAAGGTAACCAAATCAGAACCTAAAGTTTAAAATGGAATTCGAACAACAAAAGCATCTAGCTGAGAATCGAACTTACGAACTGTAGAACCAAAGGCCAATTTTTTGGCAACTACAATATTTAGGAACCTGTTAGTAAAAGTATTTTTAGATCTGGTTTTGACGCTTTTCCAAATTTAATAATTTTCGTATCTAGAAGTTGGCGGATATACCTGGTCATGAACTGTCTGCTCCGAAGACCAATACATGTCAAAATGCCACTTGTCGAGCTAGGAGGAAAAAGAAAGAGGCTAACTCGGATGTCGATCTCGCCATTTGACAATGGTTTAAATCAATGAGAAAATTGGTTTCATTTAGTGATCTTTGCCGGCAGAAATGTTAAGTTGGAAACTTAATGCAATAATAAGCGAATTGCCAGGCTTTTAATGTCTTTCTTATATTAAAATAAATAAGAAAATTGAAAAAAAATTATGATTTATCTTACGAAAATCCAATTTTTTAATCACATACATAATTCGGAAGTTTTTCAGACTTCTACCAGATTGATTGCGTAATATTTAATATAAATTCTCAGACAATAGGTTACTATATGAGATTCCACCTTTTGGTACAAGAAGTGGGAAGGATATCAATTTGTGTAGAGGATATCTAGTGTCATGCCATCATAACCATCTTCGTAATGTAGCAGCAGGAACCAAATAAAAGGGTCCCAGTCTTATTCTGCCACCCTCAAAGTTATAATTTCACATGTGGAAGACATCACATAAACCTGTTTCACATGTCCCAGTCGCTATTAGCAAACGCAATGGATCTACATCTGCGTAGATATAGAACTTCCAACTTTTCGGATACAAGAGCAATATTACAATCATTACAGCCACAAAACTTAAAATATTATTTCGCACTACTTTTAGAATCATATGTTCAATCAAAGAATTTATTGACACGAATTTTAAAACCCTGTGTTTCGCTGAAATGAGAATAGATTAGCAACTTTCCTGTAAAATCATTTATCGGAAAAATTCGGAAAAATATTTCTCCCCATCCCCCCACCACAGAATTTAAATTATGGATAAATTAACACTCGTCTCCCAAATTTAAATGATTAAAAAAATATTCAAATTCTTTTAAAATTTTATTTTTGAAAATTAATTGAATTGTTCATATCACATTTTTTTTTTGCATTATCAAATTACTTTGAAAATTTATTTATAAAAATGTTGAGATTTTGTGTGGGTGTTGAAAATGAAAGACGATTTTCTTATGGTATATACATGTTTTATTGAATATATTTCTGTATTCTGATTCCCTAACTTGGATGAAAATTTGGAGGAAATCAAAATTTAATCATGTGCGTTGAAATCTCCCGCTCCCATTCTGATATTTTATTGAAAATTGATTATGTGTTTATTATTAAATGTAAAGATTTCTTTAGGTACTGGTAATAATATATTTCTAGACGCTTATTTTTGCCAATCTCGAAACCATTGAATATAACCAACTTACTACCTCATAATCTTGATCATGGTCGAATGACATGGTTGTGCATTTATTCTGAAAATTTAATCTCCATGCCACACCAGCGAAGAAGATCGAATTCAATGGAATTTTTAAACAGTAAAGCCCCTCTAAGCATGAGAGTTTTCTATTGAGTAAAATATCGAACTCACAACCCTTCGGACACAAGGAAGACACCATTTACCCGCAAAGTTACTGCGATTAACCTTTAACAGTATGCCAATAATTATGCTAATTATTGAAAACACACATAACCGCTTGCACAAATCATAAAATTCTTATTAAGAGATATCATTTAGAAGAAAAAAAAAACAGCCTTTATTTTAAATTGAAATATATATTTGACGTTTACAGTTTATAGCATTTATAAATTTCAAATTAGTATTAAACATTTTATATTCTTATTACAAACTATTTTATTTTTAAACAAATGAATCCGTAAATTAATGGTTCTTTTTGAATGAAAAAGTAATTATTTTATAAGGTTAATATTTGTATTAAGAAGTGATATTAATCTTTTATCGTTTGAAAAAAAATAACAGCAAATTTTCAATTAAAAATTAATGATTTTGAATATAAATGCTAGAATTAAATTGGCCTCATCATTTGTTTAAATCCGCTCTTATGTAATTGCATGTTTACTACGTTTTTAGTTTCGGAAAAAAAAAGAAAAAAATTAAGAAATTCAATGAACTTTTTTGAGCTTATGTTTTACAAATATGCTTTTTATTATTTCAGCAATATTAATTACAAGAAAGTTTTTAATGTTTGCTTAAGCATGGCAATAATCTTATTCAAAAGAGTTGGTTTGCAAATATTGCAATTATTAATTTAGAATTCTATTCATTAATGAAATTTTTAAAAATTTAAATCGTCCTTGCCGATTTAAACTAACTATTAAGAGGATGTTTTGTCATGCCTTTTTCATTTTGCTTTTTTTGCCGTTCTATTGTCCACGGCTTCAATCAAAAGAAAACGGCTTCTGAAACCGACGCTTTGCTCTTTATTTAAGAAATCGTTTTACTAACAGAATGAACTTCGACAGTATTTTCAGACATTCGGTAGTGAACTTTGCCTTGTTTGCTGCCGCTCGAAGAAAGTGATTTAAACACAGGCAGTGGAATTAGTAGACCAGTCGGTTTTACAACGTCGTCTCAGTACGATGTAACGGGGATGAAACGTTACCTAACGTCATGGATATTTTAAACCAAGTAGAATCGTAATAAAGTGGCGTATTCAGGATCTCAATTGTAGCGGGAAAAAAAACTATTTTATGCTTAAAAATTAATAGTTTCTTAATATAATTTATAAAATGTAAAAATATGTTAGTTATATCTAACTAATCTGTTACTAGATTTCAGCTTCGGCTTCTTTAAAAAAATTCTTTTAATATTTTTCATTATTTTTAAATTTAATGCCAAAATTAAAAATTGATAACCTTAACATTATTATAAGCCATCAACTATGTTTCACAACAATTTGATGCACTTTCTTTTAGATCAGACTCTTTTTTTTTTTTTTTAAATAACTTGTATTATTATTCTAATTTCAGTGTCCAAACCCAATATTCAATGTTTGTTCGTCATAAAATATTTAACTATAAGTTTAACAATTTGTTTAATATAACAGCAACTATTTCTCTTATCATATGTTCTTCCTGAAAATAGTAACTTCAGTTCACTACCAATAGCTCTCGATGCATTAACCGGATTGTCCGGATATAGTAAATTTACCGGATATCCGTTACATTAGTGAGTATTACGTAAGCGTCTTAGAAGAAGGAGGATTTATATGTGTTTCTTATTGTGATGGCAAAAGGGGAGGGGGAGGAAGTCCGTGCCTTGCTTACGTCAGAACGATTGAAAGAAACGCAGCAGACTTGAGTTTAGAAAATAAATATGTTTTAAACAATATTTTCTTTACTTTATTTTTTTAGTGAACGTAAAAAGATTTTACGTACAGTATTACGTTTTATAGTAAAAATATTTGGAAAAGATTAATTTGCTATATGATAACTTCTTGAACACAAGGATTAATACAATTTTCAAAAACACTTTAAAAATGATTATGAACTTAGATACATCTATGTTTATGACGGGAATCGAACCGAAAGGGCACCACAGGGGGAGGGGGGCACAATCGCACCCTCACACATGCCATAGGGACCCGTTTATAGGGTAGTCATCATTCATACTTCTTTCACACACACAAGGAAATGACAAAGACAGGATAGAGAGAGAAAGAGAGAAAGTACATCCATGCTTGAACGGGGATTAGAACCCAGGACCATTATCCGTAGTCAGGCACGCTGACTACTAGACAAGTTGGCCGGCTGTTGAACTCAAAATAGTCCTAGGAATTCAGTTTTTTCTAATGCCCGGCAGTATTTAGGATACATCTCTTCAGTGCTACAAGGAGCGAAGAGAAGAAGGAACACATTCGAGAGAGATAGGAACATTCATGCTCGAATCAGGATTCGAACCTGGGAACTACTGCTTCGAAGTTAGGGACGCTAACTACTCCGCCATCGGTCGACCCTTCGGAATTTATTATATTTATCACTTTCTAACATTCCTTAACATTCAGAGCTTCTCATCTCTTGGAAAAGCTGCGATTTGCAGTAAAATTAAAAATATTGACCAATTTTTTACATGCTATTTTCCTCTGCAAGTAGTGAAACAATTCAACTTGTGTTAGGTTTATTGGTTGCTCAACCGGGCATTTTTCTTTTTACACGGAATGGCTAAAGCAAGATTCGAGCCTATGAACAATTGAACCCAAAAGCTACAATGTTAACCCTTCAACTAACAACACGGCTTTATGATTTTTAAATCAAATGAACGCAATCCATTATTTTAAAAATTAATGCTTCGGATTTCTTAGACCATATCTTTCGGTTTCCCTAGGAAGAATATAATTCTGTTTTGCGAACTCAGTATTTAAAGATGTGTAAAATTATTTCTGTGTCCCTAGTATTAGCTTTTTTATTAACTTATATTATTACTTCTTTATGATCTTATATAATCATATGAATGCTATTTTTGTGTCATTCAGTGTATTTTTACACTTAAATTAATTTTTTTGTTATTGTTTGTATGTTAAATTTATTAATATTGTAATATTGTAATTATTTTAATATTAAATATTGTACTACTACATAACACAACAATATTATAATACTAATGTAATTTACTTTTACCATATCGGAAAATTATGTAAATATCAGTTTTTTGATGCCATATAGTAGACTACCTAAATGTCAACAACTATTGAGAAGTGAAAGCATGTTATGGTGATTTTTAACAACTACTGTGTATTACCACCTACCAAAGAAGCTTTTCAACGGTAGTGATTTGCACTCACGTGTCATGATGATAGCAGATGGAAAACTTTCAAGCACCCACGCAGATAGATGCGCAGGCAGAAACCGAAACGCAACCCTCATTTCTGCTTAACTGTAACAGGGGTCAGATCTCCCACTCCGAAGAATATGGTCTTAAGAAAAACCGTACTTTCGACTTCATAAGGCAATGAGTTCTTTACTTGTTCATGCTGAGGGCTATCGCATTGAGAATCTATGGGGGTATGTTAAAGATTCTATAAGTTTAAATGACCTTCTACTGCAGCAGTTCATGTCAACTTCATGATTTGGCCATGGTTAAAGTTCACATAATTTAATTATAAGAGATATGCAGCAGAATATCATATTAGCTAAGGTACTCTCTTGCTGAATTAAGAGTTGAATGTTTACCCTTTTGGACTTCGGTTCGATTCCTACCATAGGTAAGGATGATAGTTAGCTTTAAACAGTTTGAAATTCATTTTAAGCTGACGGCATGGATAAAAATAGCACTGGCGGAAAGAATCTTACCAAAGATCGACAAATAAACCAAGTCAATCAAAGTAACAACCACAGGAATCAGATTGCCTTAAATTTCTAAAATAAAAATTCTTTCTGAAGTTAAATGCATATCTACTTAGTCTTCATTCTTTGTCTAGAATTCAACCGACTTTTGTTCACTGTGACCGCATTTATTTAAAGGTCAGGATACTCATTAGGAATTCGCATTATTCGAACTCATCCTCTGATAATATTTTTATGTTTTTTTTTTTTCAGGATCATTCTTTAAAAATGAGAATAAAAACCCTTAAATAATACGGTGAGATTCATACTTAAATCCTTATTGACTTTTATACCGACTTTGAAAAAAAATAATAAATAGCTTTATGGAAAGGAAAGATTTCATATCTTAATTCTCCCTCAAACTTACATAAACCGGGTTTTCAGAAATTTTAGTTAAGATTACCACAAAAGATATCGGACAAAATAAAATCCAACGAAACTTATAATCCTAAAAATTTGGTGGTTTTTTTTTTTTTTTTTTTCAAAGTTTTTTTCTTTTCTTATCCTAAAATGGAATTTCATTTCTTTAGGAATTTGAAAGAAGAAAAGCCGATTTCTAAATCGCTTTTTATAGAGAAACATTGAGATTAGATGTAAAATCCTTATCTTTTTCTCGAGAACAAGGAAACGACAAAAGAAAATGGCTGCAGTTTATCATTTAACTTCGACAGGAAAAGAACATTTTTCTCGCGTCTTATGGAATACAGTAGATGGAATTTCTTATCGTCTGTCGGTCTTTTTTTTAGTTTTTCTTTTCCCGCCTTAAGAATTTGCTGTTTTCTCTTTCAGCTATCGTGCTTAGCTATCGCTGGCTTAAAGTTGCCGAGTTGCTTTAATATGTAAGAAAATGTCAGAAGGTCAATTTCGCCAGTGGCTTAGGTCTTGTTCAACTAATACTCTCATTTTTTTCAGAGGAAAGTTTTCTAATGTTACATATTTTTAAAAATATATCCCATTGTGTTTGTTTGATATAATCTACTTTCATTTTATATTTAATATTGTGTTTCTTCAGTATGTAGTCAATTTTTTTCTTATATGAAGGCTCTGAAATTATTTCAGATGTACAAATGCTAATAACCAATGGAATATTTTATTTAAAAAACAAATTTTTAAGAGATATCTCCAACTTTTGACAAAATTATATAGAAGTATTTCAGTGGAGCAAAAATATTTAGTTCAATGTATACATATATATCTGCTTCTTCAATAGCGTAACAACCTATTACAGGTCTTAGCTGCCTCTACAGAGTGCCTTTTTCAGCCCAGTCTGTCCAGAGCGACGCTTTGCCAGTTCCTAATTTTCAGTATCTTGAAGTCATTTTCAGCGTCAACACGCAATCTTGGTGGTCTTCTTCGGGCACGGGATCCTTTGGGGTTTTTAAACCTTGATATTCTAGTGAGGTTGCTTACCCGGCTTCTCCAGACATAGCCAAGCCATCTTAGCCAGTTGCTTCTGATAACCTGGGTAATCTGGGGCTGGTTATAGTCTATAGAATTCAAAATTATATCTGGTTCACCAACAACCCTGTTCCTATACAGGCCCATAGATAGTTCTTAATACCCTCCTTTCAATCGTTTCCAGGGTTCACCGTATATCAACATTTAATATCCACGTTTCTGTTGCATATAGCATCACGTATAGGATAACGTTTTTTAAATTCTCAGTTTTGTTTTTCTGCTGTGATAAGTTTAGATCTTAGTTGCTTTTACAGCCCAAAAAAGCATTTATTAGCTTATTTGATTCTGTTGGTGGTTTCAGCTTTCAGCTTGTTTTTATCATTAATAATTGTTCCGAGATATTTGAACTCACATACCTTTTCAAAGGTATGATAAAGTTTATGGACGCCTCATCTTCGATTGTAAGCTACAACACTCCCTTTTACATAGACGATCATATAACATGTATAATATATATTTTTTGTATAATTTCCAACTACTAGGATTTCTACTTTTTAGTTAGTTCTACAAGGGGTGGAAGATGTTGTTGCTGTACCAGCATGCTTCACTGCACCCAGCCTTAAGTTGGGCTCTGTCAGTTAGACTGAAGCAGCCAGGTGGAGTTCTCGTGAATTTGAAGCAGGGACCAAGCTGAAAAACCCCAATTCCTGGTCAGCCACCCCAGAGGTATCATTTCCCTTGGAGGATGTTGCGACTAACAAGCGACAAAAAAGTGATGTCATTTTATAAAATAGGACACCCAGTATGTGTGTCATCGTAACCCCGAAAATGGTTCTTTATAATTTAGAAGCAGAGACTAAGTAAAACTAACGATCTCAGACTTGGCTTACTACCCCCTGAGGTATCATTTCCCATGAAGGACATTGTGATCATGATACATTTAACGTCCACCTTCTCTAATGAACGAACACGACAGATCGATTGGGTAGAGATTCGAAATCACTATCTTTCGAATAATGAGGACAAACGCCTTAACCAACCAGGTCACCGTGATCTTCGAATGATCTTCTCTATTCCTATAAATCGATCGGAATTTTGAATTTAATCTGATTACTAATTTCTTGTAATATAGCTAAAGAAATTAAAGCTGTCACATTTTTAACTATCAATGAAAATAAACACTCAAGCACTTGTTGATAAGTCACAACGACAAAAAGAGCGTGAGGCTTCCGATCTGCAAGCGCAGAATAAGAAATATCGATAATTGACAACTAACGGTCTAGAGAGGGAACTCCAAAGGGCTATCGCATCGACAGAATGGAATACGCGGCCTAGAATTGTTGATCTGAGTCTATAAACTATTGAACGTTCACGTGAATGTTAAAACTACTTTGGTACCAGGCTGGATGAACATCTGTGGGATGCAAGTATTTCAAATTTCTTAATTTGTGGCATATCAGTACTAATTTACGAACCAATCTATAACCTATTTACAAAATAATAAATCAAGAAAAAAGATAAATAGAGGATTATGAAAGTTTTTCAATAATTTTTTTATTTGCTGTCAACTAAATTGTGATAAATATGAGTAACTGAAAACATCTAGAAATTTAAGTTCCTTTTACCTTCAAAATTGTAGTCGTGAAAAAATTTTTTTTGAATTCATTTTGTATGATTGATTTATTGTGTATATTAACCGCAATTTGCTTCTATGCTAAAAATTTGCATGAAATTTATTTTCTGTTACCGTAAAAATCTTACGTTGATATATATTCTATTAATACAAAAGATTTTCTTGGAATTCTTAAAAATAAAACTTTTTATTCAAAAAAAAAATAAATCGACACAAAATATCACAGATATCGACACATTAATAAGCTCATGGTGATGAAAATGGGCAACACCAAACTGCAAATCCAAGAACTTGGCCTTGCAGCAGATCCCACAGGACCCACGTGGGTGCATTGGGACTTAAAAGCCTCTCTTTCTGTCCCCAAAGAGTCTACGGCTGTGAAACACAACTCGTATACTTCCTGTGGTTCCAGGTCCCTGAAGACATATTCCCTCTTGTTATATGGAAGCTCTTCTTCCCTCGCCAAGTCGCCAGTGTGATTGCGCATGATAGCCTTGAATCCCGCCACGTCCTCTCTGGTGGCGACATACCACACCACCCGGAGTCCATGGTCTTTGAGGACTTCACTGCCCCGGATCTTGATGTCTGGTTTCTCGGGGATGACAGCCTTCTGCACCACCCCCTTGCAGTTGAGCTCGTCCTGGTCCATCGACAGCAGACTCCTGCCTTCGAGCCCGGGTGGAAGGTGACACGTGACTCTATCCCAGTCGGAAGTGTCGGGCTGGTTGCTGAGCCAGGTACGCAAAGGCCTCAAGAGACAGTCGCAAGTCAGTGGATTGCCTGTGGGGAAACACAGTATTTTTAACATTGGATGCAGTGTTTCCATCTACACATTTTGCATTGAAAATACATTTCTATGCAATAATTTTAACTTTCAAATTTTGGTGTTCTTAACATGTTTTAACACCAAAACTGCAGTATTTTTAATATTAACCTTAACAAGGAAATAGTGATATAAATGGAATTCGTATTAATTAATTTTTATTCAAATGAATTATACAGTAGGTTGAGTATATGCAATTTGATGTATAGTAAGTTGGAAAACTAATAAGAATACATATATAAATTAGATTATAAATTAAAATCACAAGGAATGCACATAACTCTGAAAATTTTCACAACATAGTCAATACTTACACCTACATTTGTCTCCTATTTACATTAAGCATACAGGAATGTAATAAATCCTAAAATCTTATTTTAAAATATTTTTCGGGTATTTCGTAATTAGAATAGACTTTGTAACGAATGACTTTACACAATATTAGGAGAAGAGTTTTGACTATTTTAAATCAATCTTTCGGTTCTTCCTTAGCTTTTTGGTAGGACGACTCTTTTCGGACAGGTAAGTACCAGATTTATTGCAGCCATTGCTTAACAGCCAAAAATGTTTCGAAATCCTTCCTTTTATAGTTATATCAATGTGAGTGTTTGAGAATTCTTGGTTTTTCTCAATTGTAGGATGTGAAAATGGTATCCATGAAATTTTTCCAGAAGGTAGACACGCAGTGCATACTTGAGAAAAAGTTTAAAAAAAATCTCCAGCTAATTAAATTGCTTAATATTCAATATCAAAATATCTAACTTTTAAGGGACTCACCAATGCCTCAGTTAGTCGATCCTCGCTCACCCACAGAACACTAAAATTAATGCAGCTAGACCTTTCACACAGTTTAAAGTAGACATCAGTCACTTTAAAACACCTATATCTGAAGCTGAAATTGAGCCATGAAACAATCAAACTAAAAGCTAGAGCACTTAATAACCATGTAACAACTCTGCTAATCAATGGCAGGATCATGCCCTTTGTTGCTTTTACTTATAACACTTGGACAAGTCAAGCTTGCTGTGCCGTTGGCTATGCGAATTTAAGTCAGTAGGGTGCGTCTTTCGTTTAACCACAGCACCACGGAGGTGAAAATATGACTTTGTTCTAAACTCCTCCTACCAGAGGATCCAATTTTGACATTGATCTGGAGGGAGAAGAAATTTTCTCCAGACCGATACACCTATGGTAACACCTCAACGACCGACCGCAGATTCAACGAGCACATACATCATATGAACTCGGTGGGTCTTTGTCAGTATTGGGAATTGGACCCTGCCTTATGCACTTTGTAGAGGAAGTTTCTGGATGCAAATCCAGCTATTATTAAAATAAAGTAAGTGAATGGATGTTTCCTTTGATTGTTCATTGCTCAATTTTTGTGATGGGTGTTTTTTCTAAATTTATCTCTCTTGTGGTACACGAATAAATCCTATATGATGAACAATCTATACAAAACTATTCTGTAGTGGATGTTCGGAACAATTTTCATTCGACAGGCTTTCCACTTCGCTGCGTCAAAATTAAGTTTCCTCCACCGTAATTGGCTGCAAAATATTTAATATTGTGTAGCAGATAGCTTAGTAGATAAAACGCTACGAGGCCGTTGCATATCACCTATCGAGACAATTTTTGGTACGTTGTAGGACATATTCATATGTCAAAAGAAAAATAAATCCGATAAAAGCATTTTTCAGACCAAATAAAAAAATTTTTGACGATAGCAATGTTCATATGGCACATTTAATATTATTAATTCTGATCGAAAAATTAATTAAAATTATTGTATATTTTTTCTTTAAATCATAATTCTTTCAATCCAGAAATTAGTTTAGATATTTATTTATAAAATGGATATTATATTCCTGTGTAAATGTTACGCTTTTTGTGCTACGAATTCAAAAGGGTATCGTTAATACAGTACCCGATTAATATACATTTTTGCTTGCTTGTGTATTTAATAATTTTCAGGTTTAAAATTCAGTCTTAAATGTATAGCTTAACAGATAATAAAGGTTGGATAGTTTGGGACAAAAATGACATGAATTAGTATTTTTATTTTTCTCTTTACGAAGCAAAATCCGAAAAATTTAACATGAATTTTATAATCTTGGGATTATCTAGCAGCCCATGTATCCGAAAATATCAAAAAGTCTAAAAAAAAAGATGAGGGTGTCGCAGCACTTCGTCCTTGCTAAAATTTAGAAACATGAGTTCGTTGTTATGAACAAATAGGTGATTAACAGATTTCTTCTTAAAAATATCTTGTCATTTGCGATTAATCTGGTGAGTTTTTATTCTTCAACATTTCAGTTTTTGGTTAATTTTTCCATATAGATTGAAAAGCACATTTTTGCTTACTATGAAATCAAGAGGCTCCTTTGAATGGAAATTATATATATTATTGTTTTTTTTTTGTTACTCTTAATCAAAAATTGCATGCATGCAAGCACTAATTCGACCTAAACACGCATTGTTTAAATTAGATTCAAAATTATCATGGATAACAATGACTAGAGTTTGAATTTGATGAAAAGTTATAGATTAGAGCAGTGACAGTAGAACCTTTAGTTGCCCTGCAACACACATTTGTTCAAACAGTGTGTCAAAATTGATTGAAGCTTTTTATTTGCTACTCTATTATCATTTTCTACCAGCGGAACTTATTCTGCTTGGCCCAGTTCCAAACCAAATGGTTAATCCTCTGCTCTTCAGTTAAACAATAAATGGGTTTGATTCCCACATCTAGTGGTGAGAGTTTGTAATGATTCAAAATTTACTTTAAATGGTAGGCTATAGTTAAATCAACTCTCCCTTATAAAATTAGTAAAGCCTTATATGAGCCAAATTCAGTGCTCATTATGACCTAGAGGTAGGAGATCTCTCTACGGAGATAAAGGCCCAGGTTCGATTCCAGTCCCTGTTGAACTATGCAGATGGATGTAACGCTTCTGATTTCTGCACGCATGTCTCTTTGTGTGGATGCTCGACAGTTTGCCCTGCTAATTTCCTTGTGACATGTAAATATGGACGCTATCTATGAAAAGTTCTCCCGGGATGCATTTTGCTCGGTGAACACTGAAATTCCCTACAGAGGTATTCGATAGATATTTGCAGTTTATAAAGGATTCTGGATGATCACTACAAAAAACTATTTGAATTCAGAAAGCATTGAATTGAAATTCAGTGGGCGTTTAACTTGCAGTTCGGGGATGGAAAAATCAGAAAATTTAAACTACTGATATTAACGAATGTCGCAATCGAGATTAAATGTATTTGTCTGTTGCGTACACCAACATGCGGTATTTAATTACCTTCGAACAGGATGGTGAAGTTCTCTTTCATGACAGGAATGAGCTCTTCATAGAAAGCGGCAAACTGATTGTTCCTCAAGTCCAGCAACTGCAGCTTCTTCATGGAGAGTACTTCCGGAACATCGATTGACCCCAAACTATTATCACGGAGGACCAGCTCTTCCATGTCTTCCAGGTTCACACCGAACGTTCCCTTGGGCAACTTCCGCAACTGGTTGCCAGACAAGTCCAGGTGCCGGAGGTACGTCAAGTTTGATAACACCCCTGATCTTATTTCGTTGAGGATGTTGTTCTGCAGCTTCAGAACTTCAACTTTGGTCATACCGTCGTCGAAGGTGTTCGTAATGATGGGTATGTAGTTGTGACTGAGGTCGATGTGCTTGATCTTGTACGGAATCCAAGGAGACTTTGGGAACGACCTGTCGGAAATGAACGACAGGTGGTTGTGTGAGGCATTGAAGGACTCCAGTGACAATAAATCTTCCAGTATGCCGTTCGTTTTATTTTCCAGGGAGGATATTGTATTGTGGGAGACATCCAGCCTTCGCAAAGACACCAGCCCTTTGAAAGCAGACGGCGGGATGTAAGATATGTTGTTGTAGCTCATATTTAAGGATATCAATTGCAACATGCCTTCAAAAGCGTTCACGCTGATATTTTGGATGTTATTAAAATCGAGTCTCAGTTCGAACACTACAGGCAAGTTGCCAAATGCTTTTCGATTCAGTTTGGTGATGTGATTACCATGGAGATATAAGTACTGTAGCGAGCTCATGTCTTCCAACGCTTCCCATGGAATTTCGGATATGTTGTTGTGGCCCAATGAAAGAGTTCTCAACGTTAACAGACCCCGAAAAGAACCCCTCTCCAAGCGAGTGAGATTGTTGTTGTCCAGGTACAAGTGCAATAACGAATTCATAGCTGGAAATATACCAGGTGGGATACGTTTTATGGAATTATTTTGTATATGGATTTCATTCAAGGCAATGGGAATGACGAACATGTTTTTGATGGCGTTGTTGTTAACGTATATGGTTCGCACAGATACAAGATTGGCAAATCCACCGGAAGTTATTTCCGAGATGTTGTTGTAGCTGATGTCCACTTCAAGGAGAGTAGAGATGGTACCAAAACTTCCGTATCCTATTTTTTGAATTTTGTTATGATGCATGATTATGTTACGTATACTTCCGAATTTTTCAAATGCATTTCCACTCACTTCCGTTATATTGTTGTAGCTGAGATCTATTGTATGGAGCTCGTACAGCTTTTTGGTCGTGAACGACTTCCGGTCAACTTTAGCGATCCTGTTATGGGTGACATTGAATATTTTGATCCCTGTCATGTTGGTGATCAGCACTTTCGAAAGGTCAGTGATATTGTTGTGGTTGAGGAGCAGCTCGTTCACGTCACTGTTTTGGAATGTGTCGGGTAAAATCTCAGAAATAGAATTGTAGGAAAGATCAAACAAAGTGACGTTCGACATCTCGATGAAGGCTCCTTTGCCGATGAAGGATATGTTGTTATGGCTTAAATCGATAACAACCTGAAACATCCTTGTGAAGCTCGAGCTCGCAATTCTCGCGATTTTGTTGTAGCTGAGATCCAATCTTTCAAGCCACTTCATGTCTTTAAACATCTCATAGCCAATATCTTCCATTGCATTTCTCGACAAGTCGAGAGTTCTTAAGCGCGTAGGGGTTATCAACGCTCTCTGTGAGATTGATTTGATTTTATTACCTGCTAAATACAAATCTCTGAGCAACCTGAGGCCCCTCAGTAAGTAAGCATCTATTTCCTTGAAATTATTATTCGAGGCATTGAAAACTCTCAGTTGAGCGTTCCTTGTCAACGCAGATCGAGGCATTTCGTTTAAGCGATTATCAGACACATTCAGAAACCAAAGGAACGTCAAATCTGTAAAATCCCTTTTGTCGAACTTGCTGAACTCGTTGTGGGAAATATCCAAGTACTTCAGTTTAACCATCTGCTTGAAGACGTTCCTTTCAAACTTCTGAAGTTTGTTGTGATGCAGGTGGAGCTTTTCCAGGGACCTCAGAATGTTATTGAAGGCCCCAGGAAACATCTTATTGATGAGATTGTTGTCTAATCTGAGTTCTTTTACGCCAGGAAGACCACTGAAAGCATTCGCTGGAATGACAGTCAACCGATTGTGGGCCAGATTCAGGAACTGCAACTTGTGGAGTTTGTTGATGGCAGCGGATGGCACGATCCTCAGATTGTTGCCTTCCAGGTTAAGGGTCAGCAAGGAGTCTCCCAAAGTCTCAAAGACGTCCTCCTGAATGTCTTCAATCTTGTTGTAGCTCACCTCCAAGTTGACGATGGTGACGTTGTGGAAGATGCTGCCTTTCAACCTCCTCACATAGTTCTTGGTCATAAGAAGACTGTAAATCAGCTTCTCCTTCACGTTACCAAGGCCCAGTGCCATCATGGCGAGGTTCGCGTTCTCACAGTGCAGGGTCAATCCTTCTGTTCCACCCTTCTCGCACGTGCAGGGGTAGGTGTACATGCTGTCGGATGGGCATGGGACGTGAGGGGGCTCTGTTGGTGCAACTGTAGTAGTCGTCGGCCGGACGTAATCATCTTCGGGTGGTTCGAAAGCTCCATCTTGTGCTTGAATGGAAATGATGAATGCGAAAAGATGCAACCACAAGAGTAGCTTCATTTCAGCGTTGGTGAGTTTTGTTTTGGAAACCTATGAAAAACCAAAATAACTTCTTTCATTCTCAACAAAATGTGATTAAAAGTCTGATTTTTATTCGCTAAAATATTTTTACTATATGTATGATTCCAATGATTGTTTTCTATAAAAGAATGTACATATTTTCTCCATGATACGACATGAAAATTTAACTATAGTATAAAAACAGAATTTTAAAGTTTTAATAGGCAGTAAAAAATATTAGAAAAATTTAAACACAATAATTCTATAAAATTTAATTAGTGAAAGAATTTTTCACAAAAAGATTCTATTTTACAGACTTCTGTTGCTTATTTTGTAAAACATAAAAAACTAATTTTATATATATATATAGTGTACTATACACTAATATAAATATCTATGTAGGAAATGATGATCGAACTTTATACACTTTATACTATTGAATGGAAAACTTTAAGGATTCCTTATTTTTGACCTGTGGTCTCAGGATACTTAAGGTAATGCGTCTATTCACACATTGATAAAACTCACTTCCATTTATCGAAATGACTTAAATATTCAGAATTAATAAATAAAATGCGATATAAGTTTCGACAATAACTCTTTATTTTTGCCTTTATCTAATGTTAGAAGAGATTCTTTTATCTCCAGGTTTGTTTATCCTCCAGGTTTGTCAATGGTGATTTTTGAAAATGACTGTTAATTAGATCTGTACCCATTACTTTTTAAAGTTGATTCAGAACTACTACAGACATCCACATCAAAGTGGAATTTCTACTTACGAAAACTGTTGAACCGAAGGTATGATGCTAACAATTCCACTGCCAGATGGGTTCTTTATTTTCAGGATGCGTCAAGATTTGTTTGTCATTCAACGGTCATTTATTTTTGCACATAAGGACTAATTAAACCGGAACATAATGGCTTAAATTGGATTCCGAACTACTAAGAATATCCAAACTCGAGGTGGGATTCGAACCCACAAATCGTTCCACAGTTCAAAGTATTCGGTTTCCAGGTCAGCTCAGGATACGTCAAAACAGCTTTAACCAGTTATCAAAAACGAGTGCGAAGCTAAACGAGTATAAAGATGGAGGGGAATAGTTGAATAATATGATTTGATTGTCACTCTATTTTGGTCACTTTTAGAATACAGAATGTAACCCAAATACGACCTGTTGTTTAAAGTGTGTTTCAAATAACAGTTGAGATAGGAATTGAATTTGTGAGTTGAACTCATTGATTTAATTATCTCTTGACAATTTATGGTAACTTTTTGCACTGATAATTTTGGGTGATAATGCATATCCACAGGTTGCTGCAAAGAAAACCGGATGAATTGGCTAAGTATTCATTCAGGGTTAGCCGAAAATGAATTGGATGGCGGAGTGAATGGTTTCGAAGAAACGATTCTAATATTTAAAAACCGTAATTCGGTATTA
Organism: Latrodectus elegans; assembly: GCA_030067965.1. Classification (NCBI taxonomy): domain Eukaryota; kingdom Metazoa; phylum Arthropoda; class Arachnida; order Araneae; family Theridiidae; genus Latrodectus; species Latrodectus elegans. The sequence goes on from CM057816.1 coordinate 84,678,915, forward strand.
ATTTCCCGCTTTCTGCATGAACGTTTTTGGTCGTGCGTTCTTGGGGGTCCTCCAAGATTTCTATATTGCGGTTCCTGAATATGGTTAATTATTCATAAACAGTCCTCCGGGAAGACAATGCTCAAACGCCTCCGGTGATCCACTCGGTAATCTCCAAGCATTCAGGCTTAGAAAAATCATACGCCTGCTTCTTGTTGTAAAACAGTAGATCAAACCCATCCGTTCCCTAGGCTATGATTAGCTGGTTTCCCATATTAAATATTTTTCTTGATACCTGTATATTTTTATTTTGCACCATAAAAGCGATATAAATTCTTTTAAAAATTATGAATAAAATTCAAATTGAAGGAATAAAAACAGTTTGCATACTGAAAACCATAAAATTTTGCTCACATTTTTTATTAATTAATATCATAATTATCCAATATGAAGAATATATATATATAAGAATTAATATAATTTTATTATTTGGTGTCGCGTAAAATTAAGAGTTTGTACAATAAGAATTAAACTTAATGAAATAATAAGTTTCACATTATTTTAAATCTCCATAGTAAATTGATTGTGAATATTTAGTTTACATCTCATATTATTTAAATAGTTTTTTTTCAAACTATATCATTAAGGCCCATTGAATTAAAGTTATCCCGTTTTTGAAAGCTTTCAGCAAAATGCTAAAATATTTATGAATATTTTTGTTGAAGTTATTGCATTGTTTTCGTTTAGATACGAGTATTTTGATAAGCAAACAAACAGTAACTACAAATCGTTCATACATACATCATTTAAAAAGAATATTAGAAAGAATAATAATTTCTATTCTTTCCTCTAAATGCATCATTTAGAAGAAGGAACAGAAAAGAAGGAAATTATGTTTTGTACATAAAAGTGCTTCCCACATGTTTTATTGTAACTGGTTGCAAACAGCTGTTGCAACAATTTTTTTAGAAATCGATATATACAGCGTGCAACACTTCATCTAAATATATTGCGCATTATTTCCTTCTTTTAGCACGTGTTTCGACATTTACAAATACATTAAGAATTAAAAAAACTAATAAAAAAAGGAAAGAATACAATCCAATCTTAATTGGATTTACATTTTCCACATGGACGTAAAGTTGGGAAAAACCAGGTTGCTTTATTATAATAATCAAGATTTTAAATGTTTCTACTATATTCTTTAACTATATTTTGGTAAATAGTTTTTTTAAATATTTATAATTAATGTAAAAATGAAAGATATTTTTCAGTAACTTGTAGTTTTAGCTACAATTCTTTTTAAAATTTAACATGTTTTCCATTTTTAGTAGATTTTGAATAAAATTTTAATTTGTTTGTAGTTTTATAATCTATTTTTATAAAGGGGATAATTTGACCAGATATGTAGTTTTCTGTTCTGAGTATTTTAAATACATTTGTCTGAGGCTAGAATTGAACCCATGAATTTCTAAATTAAAGGCTAGAAATATAAACATTTAGACAGCTAATTACTTGATCGGTAATCAATCTGGTTATTTTTATAGCTCAAGAAGGTAACTTGATTAGGGACTTAAGTTTTACATAAATTCCGAAACACTAGAACCAACCAAGCTTGAGACGGGAATCGAACTAATGAACAATCATTCAACATCAGTCCAGCTTAAAGTTATTAGAGAACTTTGCTAGGAATGGCATAAGATAAAACTATCATGTTACAGCTTACACTTAGAAACACCGTGAATTATGTTACAATGAATGCTGATTCATTGTAGCATATTATTGACCTATGTCCTGCCAAGTAAACGGTTTTGGGTTTGATTCCAACCATTGTAGAGTTATCTGAAAATGGATGAATGCTTTCAGATGTTTTGAACGCATTTCTTTCAAATTATAATTCGTTGATGCATTATTGTTCAGTCACTATATGCACTCAAGGGATAGTTGGTTCGGAAACTTATGGCTTAAAATAGATTTCGAACCACTACAAATATTCCATCCGAGGCGGAAGTCGAACCCACTAAAGGTCTCAGTACTAACTATTCAACTACAATCTAGGCAACCATTCTTGACAAGTTGGGCTCATGGGAAAGTATCGGAGGTCGCCCGATTATCTATTAAAATTTTTCTATGCAGTGGTTGTTAAAATGACATAAATCGTTTTTTATCTGTGTCAGGTTATACGCTACATTGTGTGAATAAGCGACGAACAGTTATGAACACTTTCCTCTTTTGTTCAAAATTTTATCATTATCGACTGATAAATGGAACCGAGAGCATATATCACTGATAAGTTAACATTTATCACTTACTCCTCTGAAAAGTGGGACAGAGAAATAAATGCCTTCAAAGCTCATTTCATTAGTGAAGCATGAAAACATTTAGTTTGGTTTGTCCCTTAATGATCATTTTTTGTACATGAGGTCTAACTAGATACCGGGATATACAATTTGATGTTGATTATGAACATGAAAGCTCAATGTGGGATTTGAACGCACGTATTCTTGAACTGAAGACTAGAGTAATAACCATTCGGCTGTCAACTCGGAGTATCAACAAATCCTAAATAAAGGCATACACATTCCGTGATTATATAATATTTGTTTGATGTTAGTTTCAGCTCATGTACATTAAATCCAATTGGATTGACTTCTGCATTACATAATCATAAACAATTTCCCAATATCAACTTTCAGTGCCATTTAGCTTAAAGTGAAAATATAACAAGATAATAAAATTATATAATGAAATTTATATTCTTCAGATTTCAAATTTTTCCTGTTAAGCGTTTTGTACATCATAAATATTATTGGGCTTTAAAAAAGATTGTATTATGCAAATTTACAAAGTGATCTTTAACAATAGAATTTTAGTTTATTGCGCTTGTTTTTATCATCTATTGAAAAGTTGAAAAAATTATATCTAGTGAAACTAAAAATGAAATAGTGAATAATTTGCCGTTTTCTAGGTTAAAATTCTTTGGCTAACAAAAAAAGGAAAAAGTGAATGTTTAATTTATTTTAAATTAAACCGAATATTTTTATTTAAATCAAACAAATAGAATGAACTTGTTGGGGTATAATTTGATGGAACTATGGGGCCATATTTTTTACGATATGGATTTGTTAATTGATTGATCATTTGACTGCTGAAAGTGGGAATCGAACCCACGAACTTAAGTCTAGAGGAATAATCATTTATTTGACAGCTTAGTTCGAGGGAGTTAATTTAATTATTTGCTTATCTTCAACGGTCCTTTTTTGCACACAAAGGCTGACGGCTTACAGAAGAAAGAGATCAACAAATATCCCCACTCAATGTGGGAAACAAAATCAACGCATGTTCAGCTGAACATCAAGGTAATAACTATACTCTGTTATCAGATAAAATAACACGAGATTCGAAACAACTTTTAATTCAGCTACTAGCTTTACTGAAGTTACTTATTGGATATACCAAAACACCAACAGTTTCGCATTCACATTTGTTAGCCATTTTAAAACATTATATAAAATATATATTTTTAATTTAATATTGATTGTAATTATATGCCTAGATTAATATTTAAAGCATGTATTCAGTTGAAAAAAATTGGAAAACATTTAATATGCCTTTATATAATTCATAAACTTTTGTTGCTTTATCGATAGATAGGTTTTGACATTTTTATCTCATATTCTCCCTCTCTCATATCGTTTAATTAAAAACTTCATAAAACCAGAACCCGTACAACACGATATGTCAGTTTTTATATCGATGATTTATGAGAAACGATTAACATAAACTAACACAAATCCAATGAATACAGATTGGTTTTAGAATAGTGTGGTTAAATTTGTTGTATTATTACCTAATAGCAACGGTTGGTTGCATTATTTTTATAATGTATTTCTGCAAAATAGTCGGATTGACCTTGCTGTAAAGTTTTCTTTCTCTCGCGATAAGGGGAATTAAAAGGAATTCAGCTAAACTTCAGTTAGTATATAATCTTATTAAAAGGCAAGAGCGGCATGTTTGTCAAACGCTGATTTGAAAATATAAAGACATTTTGTGAAGTTTCCTCGGTGAAGGTTTCAAGATTATTCTAGAATTCTTAAGAAAGTATAAGTGAAATGTATACACTTCAGTTTCTTAGAACAGTTCATGGTGGTCAAATTGGTCAGGGCACTGTTCTCATTATTGAAAGCTGGTGAGTTCGAATCTCGTCTTAATTGAATATCCGTCGTGTTCATTTAAAGGCGGCTGAAGCACGTTAAAACTGGGAGTGGTCGCAATGTCCTCCAAGTGAAAATTAAATTAAATCGTATTATTGACCTTTGAATACTCTGCTAAAATAAAAGATATCGGTGGAACGTTATTTCACATGGCTTCTACAGCGAATAAACATGTAATAAAACTGTTTTTGGAATTATTTGAAATAATCTGTTTTTTTTTTAGTTTCATTTGTCTAAAGTTTCTTTAGTGTGTTATAGGGGGGATAACTGTACTTTTCTTACAAAATGGAATGTATGAGTAAAACATAATGTATGATTATTATATTATTAAAGATATATTTTTAATCTTTAATAACAATCGCACAAATTTTATTTTACTCATACATTTCATTTTATAACTTTGCAAATTATAAAATGGAATTAAATTGTGATTGTTTTTAAGAAATTGATCTTTCCCTGATTTAACAAAAAATATGATTTCCTCTATCACGATAAGAATGTGGTAAACAAAGAAGAAATTTAATTACAAGATTATTGTGAATGTGTAACTATTCTCTCTCAATAATTTATTTACTTCTTATTTAGTGCTTATGATGACAAAAATAAAGTTCCGAATGGAATTGAAATTATATTTATTGTTACAGATTATATAAAGTTATATACACTGAATATTATACTTAGAATATGCACATTCAAACTCTTAAGTTATTTTCAATGGAAACATTGTGGCGCCAATTTTTTGGCCAAGTTTCTCGCCAAGGTTTCGCCAACAATCTCTGTTTTCTACGTATGAGAGAGCTAAACCCCTAAATTTCTCCCCGATAGCTAAGAAGAGCATGATAAATCTTCTGGTATCTGACATTAATTAAAACGCTGTTTTCGGCTGGTTTTTCTCGCCAAAGCCGGCGGCAATAAAATCGATTTTAAGTCAGATAAAACAGATACTCCCTTGAGTTAATAGAAAGTTATTAATCTTCATAAATCTCGTAAACCAAATTTAACTGACATTATTTATAGTTTATTTTAAGAAACGCTTCAAGTGATTAAGAAATAAATTTTACAGCGGATACTGACTTATAAGTAATATACAGCATAAAATATTTATTAGTAAATGAAAAAAAGAAAGCCTAAAGTAAACTAATATAGATTAGATGCTATTTATAAGCATCTTTTAATGACTTTTAAAACATTTTAACTAATATTATATTAAATTGCTGAGTAATTAAAAAAATCAATGGAAATGCGACATCGATTTATTTAACGTGTACCACCTGCCTTTAGTAAACACGATGGATTTTCGGTTAAATCGGGAATAGAACTGACTACTTCCCGATAATGAAAATGACGGCGTATTCAATCAACTCACCATTGCCAAAGCGATGTGGATAGCTGAAAGCCATTGTAACACTTTCTTTGCCTACTACATTCTGCCTACAGCAGAAGATTATTTTTAATAGATGATGAGGAATGTGTTAACATGGAACAAATTCGAGAAAATTCTCAAGCACCTTCTTCAGGTTTATATAATGCAAGAGCATAATTTGGAAAAATAGCATGTTTCAAGTATAAATACAACACACATCTCTTGTTTTTTAATACAGATTAGAATCGAACTCAGAACCTTCCATCTCGAAGAACAGTCTTATCATAAGGTGAGTCCAGGCATCATTACATTTGGCACCGCTTGGGAATAACTTAGTAATTAAATGTTTTTGTCATGCTTATTAATGTATATAGTTTCAATTTTTTTCAGTTTTATTATTCTAACTTGGAACACAATTACTTTAAATAGAAGGGAGAAATTTGGCTCTCCATGACGTAGCAATAAGACCACACTTTTGGAATTAGAGGTCTTGGGTTCAATCCCGATCAATGATAGGCAAAAGAATATGGATGTTAGGGACTCTCAACAGCATATACGCTTAAGTGGGTGGTTTTGAAACGCTTAGTGGATAGTCTAATGATCTATTTTTTCCCTACAACGTAAAAGGTATATTAATGATCAATCTTATAAATTATCTTTTCATGAATAGTGGGTCATATTGCATGTCGCAAAAGGGAAAACCCTGAAAACTGTCAACTGTTGTGGAAATCTAAGAGAAGCATTTACTACAATGAACGAAAACAAGTTTTCAAAATATAAGAGAAAATACCTTAAATATATCGTTTCTGTTTTTTAAGTCACACTGCAAGATTGTAAAAAGAGTGAGGGAATCAAATTTTATACTTATTTTTTCTCTGGTCCCTGTAGTAGATGACAATTTCGAAAGGGTAAAAAAAAACGCATACCTTCGTTCGGGAAGCAAACAAAGTTCCGCAGCGATAAGCATAATGCTATAAGCAACTTTACAGTGAGTTCAAATCATCATTAATTAAAATTTAAATCAATTACAAATGATGGAATCGAAATTTTGATATAAAACATATGTTAAAATTATTAAAACTGATATAAAGGTTCTCTTCTATTCAGCACAGTTATTCTCAAGGCAATTCTGGCCACATAAATAAGAATTCTATTTATGTAAATTCAATTACTCTTAATTATAGCCAAAAGAACATTTCTGAATTTATAATTTTCTCTCTGAAGTAATATGAAAAAAATGAACTATACCATTGGCAAAATTCACTTTTCCGAAAAAAAAAAAATATTACCTCATATTTTTCGCCGATCCTAAAAACAAGTTTCTGTTTCCAATTATTTATGAAAGATAACGAATGTTGGAAGTCACAAGAGGGGTCAGTGCTCCAAAAAGGAGAATTTTATCAAAACACTGCAGTCACCCGTGATGTTCACCTGTTTATTATTCAGTAACATCATAAATTTCTATAAAATACTACACAATTCCAGCTGATTGAGGTCGGTGATGTTTTCGTTTGCATGAAAATATTACGAGCGGATTCCTGAAAATAAGTAAATTTATTCCTAAATATTTACTCTACAGATAAGCAAGTAGCATAACCACGCTGAGAGCATGAACATTGCACTCTGGAAGATAAGTACTTTCGCTTAACAAGCCACATTTAAAAATTATGGAAACAATAAGATACATCACACAAAGTAGATAGAGAAAGAAAACACAAGTTTTACAGACAATTTTCCTTCTGTTTGAATTAAGAAATTTATTTATGTCCTTAAAACGGAATTTCAGGTGCTTAAGTTACCCATAGGCCGCCTACGTTTTTGATTCACTTATGAATTTTTAAATCGTATTGCTTTATAGAAAGTATATATATGTAAAAATAATTTTAAAAAAAATGCAGTTAAAAGTATAGAAATATTACAATATTTTATTTATATATTTATGCTGCCTAGAGGGGTAGTGGCAGCAATTCGTGATCTTAATGCACAGGTCTGAGGGTCAATCCTCGATCTGGGCAAGGTCCACTAACCATTTCATCCCTTACCAAGCATGCTCGAGAACAAAACATAAGTGGTTTTGCGTTAGGCTAACCACCTAACCTTGAGATATGCCTCGCTACTCAGGTCACTCGGTTATTAAAACAGACAGAGGCACTATAGGGTTTGCCCTTCTCGCAATAGGCTGTGGTGTCATTGATTTCCGCACATTTATATTTTAAATCATTTTAGCCCTAAATTTGTCTCTACCAGTGAGACAAAATCAGCCAAGTGGAGTCTTTGTAATTTTGAAGCAGGGATCAAGCAAAAGAACCCCAATACCTGAACTGCCACCCCAAACTATATTATTCCATTTGGAGGATATTGCGATCACGATCTATTTAACATGTCACAGTCTCATTTAGTGAGGTATTTTTGGTTGGGTCGTGATTCACACTCATTACTTTCCGACCATGAGAACGACGGTCTAATTAATTAGATCACTGCGCTACCATGATCAAGAGTGATTTGGTTTTATTTGTTTGTCGTTTAACGGTCATTTTATGATCACGAGAATTATATATATATAATTGAACCGGGTTAAATTATATACATATATAATTCTTGTTTAATTCAATCATACAGTTTAAAGTGGCCACGACAAACATCATGCCCGAGATGGGATATAAACTTATGAACCATTGAACAGTAGGCAACAGCGTTAATCATTCGGCTACCAGCTCTGCCCATAATCAAAGGTGTCAGCGTTTTAAAAGTAAGGGATGAGATACGCTTATATTGGGTATTTAGCATTAACCTTGTTTTCTTATCTCTGTGAAGATAATATTCACTCCGTCATAATTATAAGATCAATGGTGACATCAGCTGTTCTCGGAAATATTTTTCAGAATTTTAAAGAAATACCCCCTATTCACCTATTTTTTATATTTGGAACTCTAAAAATGGGCTATTTCCTCCTCCTAAAGGATAAACTTATTGTTTCTACTCAACAGTAAGAAATCGAGTACAAGCAGCAGTTCACATCAATTCGGTTTTCTTACTTTTATGCTATCAATCTTTTCTAGTACATTCATGCTTGCTAAGTATAACTGTGCACGTTAACTAAATCTATGCTTCAAAGCAATATAAACGCAAAAAAGCATAAGCTATGAACATTAAAATATTATAAAACTTATTACGGAAAATCTATGCATAATTGCATCAAAACAAATTCGTAAAGTTCTGGGATCACCTTAAAATACAGCGAAGCTCTTTGCTTTTGCAAATATTGCCGAAATGGATTCCCCATCAGAACTTGTTCGCCTGTGAAGAAACCGTTCAAACACAATGAATAGATATCTTTAAAAGCTTCATTAAGGCAGATAAAAGAAAATGTGCTCTGAGAATAAATACAATACAGTTCATCATGCAAGATTATACTGGAATTTGTAAGATACTTTAATCGTTTAGTTTATATATACGAGGATATATAATATAACTGAAATTTTTGAGATACGCGCAGACGAAAATTTGCCAAATAATAAAACTGTTTAATTTTAAAACACGAAATATTTTAACACAGAAGACGACTTTTTACCGACTTCTTCCAACTTGTTTAGCGTAGAATAAATTTTAAACAAAAGAGAAAATGGAGTTGACGCGAGAACATTTTCGCGCTATGATTTTCTACGATTTTAAAGCAGGATTAAATCAAGAAGAATGCGTTCAATGGTTGCAATAAGCATTTGGTGATGAATCTCCAGCTCATGCTACTGTTATCAGATGGTTTAGAGAATTTAGAAGAGGTCGCAGTGTTCTTCATGATGAAGAACACACAGGAAGGCCGCCGTCAGCAGTAATCTCGGATAATGTGTCTGCCGTACGAAAAATGTTACTGGATGATAATCGCTGTACCTATCAAATGATACAGAAGGAACTTAACATTAGATCCGCAGCCATACACAAAATCATTCATGAAGAATTACAGATGAAAAAGTAGTTTGTCGTTGGGTTCCCCATAATCTAACTGAGTACCAAGAAGAGGAGCGTGTCAGAATCAGTAAAGAAACTCTTAAATTGCTACATGATGGTGGCCACCGCATCATTTCTAAAATTGTAACAGGTGATGAAACGTACATACCGTTTTTTGACGATCCAACACGTCAAGAAAGTAAAGTATGGGTCTTTGAAGATGATCCCTCGCCCACAATGGTGAAAAAACAACACACACTGAAAAAAGTGATGTATGCCGTTTTCTTCAGAAGTACGGGATTGGTCAAAGCCATCAAGTTGGAAGGACAGAAGACAGTAACAGCAAACTGGTATGTCACTAAATGTCTTCCAGAAATTCTACAAGAACTGAATGTTAGGGGACCAATGCTTCACAATGACAATGCATCTTCACATACAGCCGGATTAACAGCTGAGTTTCTTAAACAAAAACAAATTAAAGTGATCGAACATCCGCCGTATTCACCTGATCTAGCTACGTGCGGCTTTTGATTATTCTTTAATCTAAAAAAGAACTTACGTGGACGTCGTCTTCATCCAGAAGAAGAGATTGATGTGGCTATAAGTGCATTTTTTCCATCTATTCCAAGAAATGAATGGTTTGAGGCATTTAATCTGTGGAAAATTCGTCTACAAAAGGGCATTGATGCTGGAGGAGGAGACTACTTTGAACACACCTAATATTTTGTAAGTATAACTTTAAGAACCTAGTTTTATAACACACTATTTTTTATTTTCGAATCGATATATTTTAATCTCGGAGTGGTTTTCTGTACATCTGGAAAATTTAAGTCACATTTATTTGCAGAAAACTACTTATTACGATAAAAGATGAGAAACAATTTCAAATTGGAAGAACCCATTTTCAAAAAGCGCACAAATATAATGATTTCATTGCTCCCCTGATAACCATTACGTGAAAACATAAAAAAGTCATTACACAAATGGGCGAATTTATTCATTATAAATTATTCACGAATAAAAAAACGGATAGCGGGTAAGATGACATTATGAATAAATAGGGACATTAGTAAGATTTTTGGATTAATTTGTTAATTTTCCCTGCTAATTTTTTTTTTAAGAATTTAAGCAGCTAAATGGTTTGCGATTTGGCCTTTAGTTCACAAAATGTTTTGGGCTCGCTTCTCACAAAAGCTTGAAAGTTCTTTATGTGTTCAGGACTTACTTTAAAAATAGTTTTCTTTATGTGTGTGTAAAAAAAAATTTTCAATGACAAACTAATTAAATTTTCAAGGAAAATAAAGTTAAAAAAAATCATTAAAATAAGAAATAATCAAGAAATTAATGTTAAATTAACGATTTGAATTACTTTTCATAGGAATAATTATCAATAAAAAATTTTTCGTAATAAAACAGAAGAAAGTTGCTTGAAAAATCATTGAATGTGAGCTAAACTCAATGGCAAGACACCTCATATGGGAACTAAAGTTTATAGAGCCTATGTCTGTTTTCCTGACCGAGGGTTCTGCATTTCGAAGCATGTCTGTTAGGTGGGCAGCCTAATATGAAACTCCGAGTGTTTAGTACCCAAGCATGCTTGGTACTCAGTTTTATAGACCCATTTAAGAAGAGTAATGAAAGGGATGAAGTGACCTTGCTCAACTCGAGGATTGAAACTTTGTTCTTTGGGGGTGCGAATTGCTACCACTGAGTTTGAATGAACTCATAATAAATAAATGTCATAATGAAATCAATGAGCTGAAAAATCATTGAGATAAAATATATATATATATAATACAAAATTATCCTCTCTCACGAAATACAAAGTGAAAAGATGATTATCAGATAAATCAAACTCTTTGTCCAGCTTAATTATAGTAAAAGTTAAGTCCAATTTGAATGCTGTTGAGTACAGTTACAAAGAAAGTAATGATTTCAACGAATTCCAGCTAGAATTTCTGACAACTTTAGAACACTTTAACCAACTAACAAAATGCCGCCTATCTTTTCTAGTGATCAACGTGCCTGACTGCGGATAGGGAGGTCCTCGGTTCGAATCCCGGTTTGAGCATGGATGTACTATCTCTATCTATCCTGTCTTTGTCCTTTCCTTGTGTGATTGAGTTATGAATGGTTACTTACCCTATAAACGAGTACCTATGGTATGTGTGTACTGAGGAAGTCGGACTCCACACCTAAATATGGTTCAGTGGGAAAAGTGAAGCAGCGCACCCCATAATGACAGTCTAGCTAGCACACGACAACAACAAAAACTAGTAAAATGGTAATTAAGAGTTTACTTCGCTCACACAGTAATAAGTATTAAGGTTATTGGATTTGGGCAAATAGTTATTCGAAGGTTGCTTTTTGGAATCGAAAGTTAGAGACTAATGGTTTAAGGTGTACTCACAGAAACATTGCAAATATCCACACCCAGAATGGGAATCCAACCCATGAACAGTTGAAATGAAGACCAGAATGCTCACATTTTTATGTGTCTGTTCGAAAATAAGATCAGTGGAATCAGAGATATATAAAGTCACTTTTGAATATCCCAATGTATTTAAAAAATTATGTCTAACAATACGTAAAAAGAAACGAATACTTCATACTCAGATATACAATTACATTTTGGTCTTCATAATATAAATTTTTTAAAAAAGACGCATTTTCTACTTATGATACTTCAGCCGAATAGTTATTACGATGCATTTCTAAACACCTATTTTTACAAACCAAAACTGATGGAAACAATCCATCTCCTGGTAGTTTCAAACCATGAACAAATAATCAAGATCAAGTCGACATCCAAGATGGAACTCTTTTCTTTAAACTACAACAATGGAATATCATTAGATTTTATAAAATTTTCAATATTTCTTGTCTCTCACAGCACATCTGAATTGAACCTGTTACATTCCAATCTTAGCCAGTCAAGTTATCATTTTCCAAGCAATTACAATAATGGTATGAACTGCAAGAAACATTAAAATGCCGATGAACTTTTTATCTATTTTTTTATTTAGTATTTTATACTTTTTGAAAAAAGGTCTCATTTGAGTACGATCTACAGTAGATTTAGAGCCACTGCAAATTCGCACTCTGCTGAAATGAAAAGTTAGCCCCGATCCATTAAATCGAAAAGACCAAAGTGCCAACAATTCAGTTACCAGCTAGGTAGTTTAATTTACCTTAATTAATATTATATTTGAATATATTTATAGAGGAATTAATATAATTATGACCTGAAGTTTTAAATATTATTCTTTAGAATGTGCCAATCGATCAAATATAATGCCATGAAGGGTATTGGTTGACCTGCTACAATTCAAAAAGTAACACATCAAATTAAACCTAGGAATTTCATTACTTGTTTAAGATGAGGTTGTTAAAACACTGACGTTCATCGTGGTATAGAATAGTAAATACAGTACTGGCCATTAAAATTGCTACACCAGGAAGAAATGCAGATAACAAAATGATATTTATTGGACAAATATATTATACTAGAAATAACAAATGATTAAATTTTCAAAACATTTGGCTGGATAGATCATGAGAAATCAGTACCCAGAACAACTACCTCTGGCGGTAATAACAGCAGTTATACGCCTGGGCATTGAGTCAAACAGAGATTGGATTGCATGTACAGGTACAGATGCCCATGCAGCTTCAACACGATGCCACAGTTCATCAACCGTAGTGACTGGCGTTTGGTGACGAGCCAGTCGTTCGGCAACCATTGACCAGACGTTTTCTATCGGTGAAAGATCTGGAGAACGTGCTAGCCAGGGCAACAGCCGAACATGTTCCGTATCAAGGAAAGTCCGTACAATACCGGCAACATGCGGTCGGGCATTATCCTGCTGAAACGTAGGGTTTCGCAAGGCTCGAATAAAGGGTAGAGCCACGGGTCGTAACACACCAGAAATGTAACGTGCACTGTTCAAAGCACCGTCAATGCGAACAAGAAGTGACCGAGACGTGTATCCAATGGCACCCCATACCATCACGCCAGGTGATGGGCCAGTATGACGATGACGAATTCACGCTTACAGAGTGCGTTCACCACAATGCCGCCAAACACGGTTGCAACCATCATGATGCTGTACACAGAACCTAGATTCATCTGAAAAGATGACGTCTCACCATTCGTGCGCCCAGGTTCATCGTTGATCACACCATTGAAGGCGCTCTTGTCTATGACGCAGTGTCAAGGGAATCCGCAGCCATGGTCTCTGAGCTGACAGTCCATGCAGCTGCAAACGTCGTCGAACTGTTCGTGCAGACACTTGTTGTCTTCCAAACGACCCCGTTTCTTGAATCTCGGCTCGTGACGTGGTTGCACGATCCATTACGACCATGCGGATAATATGCCTGTCTTCTCGGCTGCTAGTGATAGGTGGCCGTTGAGATCCCGCATGGCGTTCCGTATTACCGTCCTGAACCCATCGATTCCATATTCTGCTAACAATCATTGGATCTCGACCGACGTGAGCAACAATACTGCGATAAGATAAACCGCAATCCCGTTACGCTACAATTCTACCTTTATCAAAGTCAGAAACGTGCTGGTATGCATTTCTCCTTCTTACGCGAGGCCTCACAACAACTTTTCACCAGGAAACAACGTTCAAATGCAATTTGTGTTTGAGGAACCGGCTGAACAATTTCCTCATTTAATCACAATATAGGTGTTGCTACTAACGCCTGCTTTGTCTGAATGCGCTGAAAAGCTAATCATTTGCATATCACAGCACCTTCTTCCTTTCGTATAAATTTCACGTCTGTAGCTTGTCGCCTTCTTGGTGTAGCAATTTTAATGACCTGCATTTTGCTAAGAGCATTTCTGCCTAATTGGTTGGTTTGTAAATTTATGGTCCTATTTTACATATAAGAAGTAACTAGCATATGACCTACGACTTCAAATGGATTTATATAGGAAACTGGAGGTTGGATTCTAACCCACAATCTATTTAACTGTAAGCCAGGTCATTCGTCTACCTGCTTGGCTAAATATGAAATATGCATGTTGTGTACATAATTTAAAGAAGGTATTTACATACAAATAATGAATAAATATAACTTCATTTTTTTGTTGAAAATTTTGTTGAACATCAAACATTAATACATTATACAGAGTATTTAAATATTAGAAAGATTTAAATATTAGTTGTAGTTAAATGTGTGTTTATTTAAATTATTCATATTTCTTAGATACAGGGAAATCGCAAATAAATAAGTAATTCCAGCTTATATAAGGGCAGGTGTCTTGATAAGATTTGGTATCAAACTTTTGTGAGTAATGTTGATTTTTAAACACAAATGGACTAACAAATGCGTTTTCGATGGAGCATTTACATGCAAAGTCTGCGAAAATCGTGAGCAATTCTGTTTAAAATCGTGCATTTGACTGCTCCTGCATCCGTTGTATTTGGGGCAAATTCGTCAGAGGAAAATACGACTACATACTTTTCGTATGCTATGTGATTAAGACAAGAATAATTTCGCCAATATGTGTTTGCATTTTCCACGATTTTCACCTTGGCTAGTACTCGTATGGTTGAAATTCTGCCCTTTGGTTCAATGGTTTGTGAGTTCGGTTCACTACTGGGGGATGAGTGGTTTGGAATCATCTTTAAACTGAGTACTTGTGTCTCTAGTAAATACATTGTTGTGGAAAATGACTGTAGATTAGCAGACAAAAACCAAACACTTTAAATTAATTTTTATTTTTATCGCTTTAAGGTAACTTTTTGGACACGAGATCTAAACCGAAGAGAGCATACAATGACTTCAAACCACACCCGAGATGGGAATTGGTTTGCTTTACGTTCTACGATAATTTGAGTTCGAGCGCTAATTAAATCGGGATTCCCAACCTTACAAATATATATACTCAAGACAGGATTCAAACTCACAAATTGTTGAGCCGAAACTAGTTAACTGTTCCGTTGCTAGCTCGGTTTCGTGATAGGTTTGTTTGTCGCTCAACGGTCATTTTTCGCACACGAGGGCTAATTAGACCGGGAAATATGGTTTAAAGTGGATTCCGAACCACTACAAACATTCATGCCCGAGCTGGGATTCGAACCCACGATCTGTTGAACCGAAGGCAAGAGTGCTAACCATTCGGCTGCCAGCTCGACGGTTTCGTGGTAGGAGTCAAGCTTACGATCTCTTTAATTCAAGAGTAGAGTGTCAACTATTCGATTACTTTATGACATTTTAAAACGAGATTGCAAATCAACTTATTACTGTAATACATACAATATACGCAAATGTATACGAAAATATTGTATACAAAACTGCAAAATATATTCAAAAATAATATGTAATTGCAATAAAAAAACTTATTTTCGTTTTGCAATTTTATGCATTACCTTTGCATAATATATTTAATTTTATATTAATTTTGTCTTTCTGCAATCTTTCTATGAAACCCAAAATCTGCTTATTGAAAATCAAAGCGAACTTTTTTATAGGATAGTTTTTTTTATAGTAAACTCCTAAAGCTTTGCAATTGTCCATACATGATTGTACAAAATATATAATTTAAAAATTATACATCGCTCGGACGGTCTCTCAATGGTTATATAATCCACGCTTGAGCTGGGTCTCGATCCTATGAATTCTTGAATCGAAAACCAGAGCTACCTCTCTGGTTGCCAAAATGGCTTACTTTCAGTGTAACTTAATTCAATGAATATTACGATGTAGTAGCTTCTGAGATATTATTTTAATTATAAATCAATGAAACTGCAATATAGAACTATGAAATATATTCGAAAAATTTATTTTGAAGTTTGGGTATAAAAGAAAAATTGTGCACCAAATTATACGATATTTAAAATTGCATTGTTTGGTTCGCGATCACCGGAAGTAAGTGAAGATTAAAATTAATTCCGGATTTGTTTGTTTTTCCACGGTCATTATTTGTACATGAGGGTTATATATTTATATATATATATATATATATATATATATATATATATACACCCTGGGATCTAAACTTCATTTGGGTTCCGAACCACTATGAAAACCCACTCCCGAGGTAGGATTTGAACCCATAAACCATTGAGCTGAAGTCCAGAGCGCTAACCGTTTGGCTGTCACACAGGAATAGACAGTTTAAATTAATTCAAGGAATAATTGTGATATAGTAATTACATGCAATATTTAAATTATAAATTTTTGAAACAGCAAAACTGAATTATAAAGTAGCAAATAATTTTTAATGTTTGGACATAAAAAAAATCTTGGACTAACATCCTGGATTTTCATAATATAAACATATAAAAATGAAATAATAAATGCATAAATGGCAAATTGAACTTTTTGTTATTCTTTGTATTGTACATATTTGTGTGTGAGAGATTTGGTTATCATTCAATGATTATTTCTTCTACACAACAAATATTTAGTTCAGGATCAGTAATTTAAAGTGAATTTCCAAGTACTATTAACTATGAAAGCGAGATGATAATCTAACTCCAGAGCGATAGAATGCTATTGAAAGGTATTTGAATATCCACAGCGATTTGCCATCTATGTTTGGTCACTTTTTGTTAGGAAGTATGATTTAAAATGGTGAAACAATTTAAAATAGATTCAAAATCTCAATGAACTTTCACATCCAAAGGGGGAATCAATCCCACAAATGTTTAAACCGAAGGCCCGACAGCTAAATATTTTAGATGCCAGCTCGATTTGACACCGTTTAGAGGATAAGTTAACATACGATTGCTTTTGTAAAATATTTAAATACCTGAAGCTGGACTTTCTTTTCTGTTTGGGTTGGTTACTTTTTGCAGTGGCAATAACTGGACCATGACAGTTCAAAGTGTGACCCGAACCTCTATGAACAACATCGTTCGAGATAAGAATAGATCCCACGGATAGGATGCTACACTGGACACACTAGACTTCCTGCTCGGCGACTGAGTTTCAGGAGAGAGATTTTATAATAAAATGGACGGTATTTATAATATAAACAAAAGTTCGCAAAATTTCCAAAGCTAAAGTTTGATTTGGCTTTGGGAATTTGATTTGATTGTTGTCAAAGTTTGATTTATTTGTCCCTATATGAGGATTTTTCGCACTCTTTGCAACTTTATCGATTTCGGTAAATAGGTTTTAATGGCATTCAGTGGCCGAGGTCACTTGTGCGACATTCAGAACCGAAGCACATCTTGCCATAAGGCCCCTGGTGTAATTTTGACTACACATAGCGGACAACCGAATTCCCGGAAGTTGTTAAAAAATCTTCCTTATGCATTGATTGCGTTTTTACTTTCCAGGAAAACTTTTCGGGTAGACCATATTTATGTGTCAAAAAGAAAATTCTGGAAGCACGCACTTTGACAGAAGAGCATGCAGAAAATAGAACATCCTTCTGTTGTCCAACAGTGGCTAGTTTCAAACCCTGATCGTTGACTCATAACAGCGCACAATCCAGCATTTCCCCACGGTACGCCGTTGTGGCGTAACTTACTTATTTAAAAAGTATTGGTGTCATATAATTGGTTTGTCTAAATGCGATTATTTTTTGTACGGGAAACGTTAATGATGGGAATCGAGCCTATGGACGTTTAAACTGAAGTTTAGAATGCTAAATATTCAGCTATTATCTGGACATACAGTTACATAAAATAGTTAGTACATAAACAGTTACATAAAATAGTTACATAAAATAGACAGTTACATAAAATATGTTTTCAATCAATGCAGTTAACACGATAACATGTTTGCTTAATAATCTTGTTTTCTCCTTGAGAAGTCGTATTTTTTGCATATTAAATCCAACTTGATCCTCTATATTTTAAAATAGACTCCAAACCAATACAAATCATCTATACCAGATGAAGGAATCGAACCTATGGACTGTTGGATTGAAAGCCAGTTAATTAAAAATAGAAATATAAACTCGTGTTTACATTATAGGAGTAAAATAATTAAACAGGTAAATGACTCAATTAATAAATAATATATAGTTTCATTGAATTTTTAAATGAGACATTTATATATTTCCCACGAAATAAATTTACTTTATTCTGTAAACAACTTAGTGTCTAGAAATTAGATTTCGAGTTAAATATTTCCTGATGGCTCACTTCACACGAGCAATGTATAAACAAAAAATCTTAATTTGCATAATGGGAGAGATCTTGCACTCTTAAAATTAATCGTCTTTGAACGTACTCATTTCTCATAAAGCCTTACACTTAATTCGCTTAATTACGTTGGGACTACATTCAGAACTCGAGAACTTGTTCCCAAGCATTAAGGAAGCTGTTATTTAAAGAACATAATCAATATTAACTAATTAAAACTTTCTCTAAGACTAAATTGTTTTAACAAGGTAAGTGAGATCTAATGCATCAAGCAGGGAATTTAAGAACTAATATTTGCTTTTATACATACTGCTGGACAGGTATGAAGATATTTAGCAAAGTATATTTATTTAATTAGATGTTTTGAAACATTCTAATTAATAATTTTTAATTACTTTGATATGGGATTTTATTTTAAACTTTCAATAATATTGGAATATAAACATTATTTATATTACAAAGCTAATAAGCCTTAAAGTTAATTTCATTTACATTAAATAAATTTATAAGTATAAATTTATATAATTTTAATTATATATAAACTTAATACTTATAAATTTATAAGTATTAAGTTTATGTATATATAGTGTGTGCGAGAGAATTAACTTAATCAAACAATATAGTTAATATTAATAAAAATGTTTAAAACAAATTTCAACTATGTAAACAAGAACTAGTGGTTTTAAAATTATGAAATTAAAAATTAATTTATTTTACTTATATATAAAAGTGTTTGGGAAATCTAAAATTGTCTAGTGAAATAACACATTATATACAAAAACGAAATAGTATAATAATTTTGGTTTAATTGTTAACATTAATCTGAACTGTTTGTGCAATATTTAGCAATAATTATTTTTTATTTCAGGAAAATTTGTTAAATTTACTTATATTAGTATAAATATCAATTTAAGACATTTAGGCAAAGTATTTAATTAACAATAATTTGTTCTTCGAGACTGAAGACAATGTAAAATAAAATCTACTGCTTCAAGATAAAGAACTTGTTAAAGACGTCAATTTCGACCAAAAATGATAAAATTATTTTATTCTTTCGTTAAATGAGGAATTTAAATGGCTTTCTAAAACAGGTTTGTTTTTGTCTCTACGTTAAATAGATTCCGAGATATAAAGGATTTCGTAAAGATTAGGAAACCAAAAGTGGACATATTTAAAAGGACCGGAAGTGGGCGTTTAAAGGGCCAGAATGATGATAAAAATTAGTTTAAACAGTGCATAAATTTAGTAAGCTTTTAAAAGATACATAAAATAATTACTGTTCCAGAAATCAATCAGAAAATCAAATAAAAATTAATCAGCAAATGTAAGAATTTCTTATAAAGACACAACACTTAATCTTTAAATGCGATTTTCTCAGAACTGGCTTTTACCTATAATTTGTACACTTCAAAAACTATAATATATTTATATAATATCACTATGGAATTTCATGAGCGTGATCTGTATATTGTTTTCTAGGGAATGTACAAAAAGAATATTAATCACTAAAATATTTCCCAAATTATGGCCAGTTATTCGAATAATGGCATAGATATTTAGGCTAAAACTTCAGTATAAATATTCAACTGGCCATAATTTTTTTTATATTTTTTAACAAAAACTTAAAAATTTTAGTACATGCTCTAGATAACAATATATACATTATTTGGTATTAATTTTTTTCAAATATGTTTAATAGTTTTTGATGTAGCATATTTAAAATTTTTTAAAAAAATGCTTAAAATTGTATACATATTTAACATTTCTGAAGAATAATATTGGAATATATCAAATTTTAGTAGCTCAATATTAATGTTTTCTAAAGTGAAATAAGAAAAATCTTTACAATGTATATATGCAGTGTATTTAAAAAAAGTGCTCTGAACGTGTTCGGGTACCTTAAATTTCTTTTACGCATAAAATTCTGCACATAGAATGTCATATATGCATTCAAATAGCTGTGGATCATGAAAAAATCAAATTTAAAACCGCGTTAATTATTGGTATTTCTAATTAATATAAAAGCTGTAATAATTACAAATGTGACAAGGAACTTACCAGAAACAATAAATAAACATCAAATTTCCTACTTCATTGATGTTTATAATTTCCATGCAGATGTTTCTTGACACAATTCACTTTCACGTAGATGTTCTTAGGTAATTCACTAATCAACCCCAACAGAACATTGAATATTCGAAGTAATCCACGTAGGAGGGAAAAAAGTCATTTTTTAAAACTACAAATTTTGTAATCAGAATCCAAAATCTATATAGCAATTTTAAAAGAATATTAATAATTGATCATGGTGATGATGTAAAAGAGCTTTTTCTCAAAATTTCTAAAAGATTTCTGATATGTTTTGTGGGCCATGACCTAAATTTCAAACCATGCATTTCGTCACCGGTTTTTTGACTTTGGCGTTCGCCAAGAATGGTGGAGTTGAGAATTATATTATTATTCCTTCCACAAACGAGTTCCTGTGCTCGCCAAAAGAAACCAACTGTAGAAAAACCGGTCGTGCTTAAAACGTTCCTTATATATATATTTTTTAACTCTTTTTCTATTTTATTAGTCAAAGGATTATTAAACCAACTTTCAATATAAAATTCCATGAATGCATCATAAGCTTAAACTTGTACATAAAATACTTGCAAAATATTTTTGTGTTATTTTCGTTTCTTTCACATAATAAGCATTATAAGTGACGTTTGTGTAATTTTCAAAGAGAGATTATTTCAAAAAGATGAATAAACTGAAAATCAAATAATAGCAAAGTTTTTTTTAAAAAATATTATTTTGAGTTTACTTTCAAAGAAATATTTTAATATCTGATACCATAGCAGCTAAAAATGTGGAAGTTGCTTGTGCGAAAGAAACTTTTAATAAATACATTACAGGTATTTAAAGAAAAAAGTTCTTTTTCTATCTGCGTGCATAAATAAGATTTTATTATAGGTTCTAATTACATGTATCTTAATAAAATGCTCTTAATAATACTTTATAAAGATACAAGTGATTCTTATTTAATTTAAATTCAAACAAGAGGTATGAATTGAAAAACAAGTTTTGATAAAAAAATGTAGTATGTAAACTTATTGCTAAAAGATGTAAAAAATTAACGAATGTCTCCGTATGTAAGAAAAATTGGTTTATTTCTTAGAAAAAAAATGTGCTCAGCTGGCAGACAAATGGGTAGTGTTCTTACTTTTAGTTCGTGGGTCCGAATCACACCTTGGGCATCCATGCGTTATGTAGTGGTTCGAAATCTATTTTAAATTGTGGAACCTGATTTAATTAGTCCCCGTGTTCAAAAAATGACATGAGCCAAAAAAATTAGAAAATAATATATGAATAATTTACCATTATAAGATTCTCAAGAAAAATTGGGAAATATGCATATATTAGAGAAAAAATCTCAATAAAAATTTTAAGGAAAAATTAGGATGAATGCCTTGTCTGAGATATTTACAAAAATTGGGATTTTTCTTTTGCATGAAAAATGAATAATATTTAATTACAAGTGCCGTTTACAGGAATTTCAAAGGAAATTGAAATAAATATAAATTGAAACTAAATGTACAATAAATTAGCGAGTGTAATAAATGAATAAATAATTTAAAAAAGCGAAAGTTATAAAATTTTCAGGAAAACAAATTATGAATTTACACAAACACAGAATTAGTTAGAAAATTTTAACACTTCGTAGGAGAATCTGCAACTCCGTTGGATGACACTTTATCTTCATGGAGGATTTTTCGTACATGATAGGGTTAGTTGACGTGTGATAAGAAGAATTTCAAGCACCCACCCAACTCAACAATCTATTTTTCAACAGTGGTTGGGATTGAACTTGAGACTTCTCACTTTGAAGATTATTCCACCACTATATATTCTATAGACTTACAAAAGCAGTACTACTTTTCGTATGCATAATGATCACATTAATGATACTTTATCATATAAGTGCCATTTATATATGATTTTTTTCGGCAATTAGACATGAACATGAAAACGCAAAATAAAAAGCTCGACGATATGAGGGATATAACGGGATTATTACGACATAGTCCGTGACTTTTGGATGACTTCAAATGTGGTTCTATAGTCAGAATGCGTGTGGGTGGATGCGTCCAATCAAGCAATTGCTCGTCAGATACTTACGTAACAGATCAGGTGAACCCCGGACTGTACCTTAATGTTAACTGTTTTGAAATACACGCTTATCAGCGAGGGCATCGTAATTTTGAACCACGGTCAGGTGATGAGATCAGACCTGAACTGGCATCCTACTTTCCCCATCCACGCCTCACCAGTGAAATCACTGTGGATGTCAAATTAACGTAGACATGTCCCCAGCCCATGGAGATCCAGACCACTTCCAGTGAGATCAACAAAGTGAAGCGTCTCTTGCCACAGTCAGCGACTCAGAAGGTGAATCCATTCTTCCACACTGGTTTGCTTTAGTTCTGTAGGTTGAAGGCTTGTCTGTATTTACTTGTGTGATGTCCACGGCCCTTCCGTCAGTGTGGTGTGAATGTGGAGAAGAGGAAGCCAACTTAGGTATAACCTTTTCCCATGACCATGGTTCAAAATGACAGGCTAATTATGAGGATAATCGCGAAAATGACACCTGTTCATAGGGAAGTATTCCAAAGCCCTTAATTTTAAGGATCAGTTCGAAGTTCAGCTGCACCACTATATACATATATGTATATTAGCTCAGAGTTGGGCTCTACCAGTTACGTGGAAACTGGTGTGTGAATCTCCGGAGGATGTACTAAGAAAGACAATGGTAGTGATTGTTTGATGCTGTGAAATGCCATCTCCTATGATTATAGGTCGTCATAAAGTCATATTGCGTACAACTTTAACATGGCAACAACATGTTGATGCAGTCGTGTGTTAGTTCCATTGTTCTCCATGGCACGCAATCCTGGCTTAGTTTTCAACAAGATAATTCAATATTCCAAATGATTAGAATATCCATGTACTGCCTTCATCATCATTCATGACGTGCCAGACCAGGATGAGCCAAGGCCTTCTGAACAAGTTTCTTCCAGCCACCTCTACTGGCAGTCAAAACTCCTCCAAATTTTTGTTCCAAGGACCCTGAAGTCTTCTTCGACTGCATCCACCCAACTCAGCTTCGGTCTTCCTCTTCTTCAGCTTTGGTTTTTCTTCCAAAGATAATTGTTAGAATCCTGCGTTCAAATAGGCTCAACAGCCTCTTTTCTTTTACAGTCAAAGTCCAAGTTTCCGAGGCAAAGGTCAAAACGTGACGCATAAGCGTTCTATAGATCTGTAACTTAGTTTTTCGTGATAAAAAGTTAGTTTTTAATAAATGTCTTAGGCCAAAAAAGGCTTTGTTATCTGCAGTTAAACGTCTTCTTAGCTATGGGAGAATGTCATTATTTTTGTTAAATATTGAGCCAAGATAGATAAACTCATCAACTGTTTCAAATTTATAATCACCAATGAGTAGATGAGTTTGAGTAAATTGGGTTCTAGTTATAGGGAAATATTTAGTTTTAACTTGATTAACAACAAGCCCTGCCGGTAGCTTCAAAGGTTTCTATTAAGTATTTTTTACTTCTGGCTACCAGTGCAATGTAGTCTGCAAACACTTGAACAGGTTTTCCGAAGATACTGCCCCTGGTATTGATACCAGATTTCCTGATGTCTCTTTCAAGAACGATTTTAAACAAAAGGCAAGAAGGTTTTACAAGGAACAAAAGCTCCATGTAAAAACTCTGACACTTTTAGCCCTCCTTTGTTTACAAGTTCGGCCTGTATGAGATCTATTCCAGGTACTTTATTGTTTATGAGCTTTTTTTATATAAAAATATTTTTATCTTCAAGCAATGATTCTTGTATAAATGGAAGATCCAGCTCTAAAGGTCCATCTATGATTTCCTCTTGTGTAATCACAGGAGCAACAGTATAATCATTAATCTTTAGCAGGTCTTCAAAATGCTCAGCCTATCTCCCCAAAATTTGAGAGCCTTCACTAAGGATAGATAACACCAGCCTTATTTCTACAATAGTTGATTTTAGGCTTAAAGTCTCTTCGACAATAATTGACCTCTTGAAAGACTGCTCGACATTCATTGGTTTTCTTGAGGTGTTCCACATCCTTCAATCTATCTTCCTCCAACGCCATTTTCTTAGCCCTGAAAACCTTCGTCCCATATCTACCTGCCTTTATGGTACTCCTCCAACAAACCCCTAGTACCATGCTGCAAAGATCTTTTATATGTAATAAGTTTTTGCTCATTTGCATCTTTACATTCTTCATCAAACCAATCCTTACTTTTCTCCCTAGTCTTGTGGCACAAAAATTCAGCTGCTGCATATGTACTGCATTAATGGAGTTAATAATCTTCCTTGGTCATGAACTTTTCGACAATGCAAAATATCTGAGACGTTTGGCCGTTAGATGGCAGCAACAATCCATGAATGCCTAGCTTAATGATTTGGGAAAGCGATATATGGTTCTTTAACTTTTACCTATATGAATAAATACATGTATCACTGGAAGGGACTGATTAATGAACCAACATTTAATGTGCTGTTAAATATTCGATGTATATTTGTTTGTGTTTTCTAGGTCCTAGAGCTATGAAGATTCTATGGAATTTTGATCTTCTATACCTGACTTATCTGTTGACTTATATGACTATAGCTTTTTGACCTTCAATTTAATAGTTTGCTTCTTGTCTTAGTGTAGATCCCTCCATCCGTCTCTCTCTCTCTCTCTTATATATGTGTGTGTGTGATTTAGGGTTCTTCATCAATCATAGGCTCCAGTCAATTTAATTTTAAAAAAAAATCATCATAGAGTGAAAAATTGAAAAATCACACATAAACCAACAATTCTTACATTAGATGTAGAAGAGAAGAATGTAAATGTGATATTCTTTTTCCAATTTAATATATTTATGAATATGTGTAGGCTACCTTTGATTTATAAATTAAGAATCTATGAAGAAAATATAGAGCAGAAAAGAATATAAATGATGTAAAAAACTAAAGTGATTGTTAATATTATATAGAAATGGATCACCTTTTCTTAAATATTTCAGTTTTCCAAATTGATCCATGATGAATTGGCAGTTGAACAGTCGGTATTTTTGTCCTTTATTTGACTGTTTGGTAGTTCGATTCCTATTTCGAGTTTTATGATTTATATTTATAATACCTCATACAGAATCTTCTTTAAATTGCAGATCAACCAAAGTGGTTATTGTTGAAATAAGAGATTTTAGGATGACAACAAAATGGTTAGTTATTTTGGCCTTCAGTTTAGTAGTCCAAAGGTTCGAATCTTTTGAGGAATATAGGTGTTTGTAATATACTTTGAATTGTAATCTCTATCAAACTGGTTTTCATGGGTAAAAAGTTACTGCATAGGGACAATTTATTTGAATTTGTTTTGAAAAACATTTGGTTATTTAAACACTAAACAATTTAAATATATTCTGTATTTATTGAATTAAAAGTTTTATAATATAAATTCTACTTTTAATATGACTATTTTAATACTATTCTCATTATTTAAATGCGTACTTAAATAATACAAATTAGAGTGAAAACTTTTATAATGGGCTCAAATATTATGACAAAGTGCGTAAAGATTCTTGCAAAAAAGAAACCCTGTTTATAATGGAACTGGATTAATGGAGTCAAACCTGTTAAAGGTCTTGTATTAAATTCCAGGAAACACCATGCTTGATATACAAACAACCCCAGAAGATCCATTGCCACCAGTCTAACAAAAAGTTGCTAAATCTGAGTATATTTACTCTTGGGGTTGGGGAACTAACACAGGTTCCCCGATCGCAAGAGTTAGTTGAACTTATGACAGTCTTATCGCAAGTCTATTGAATTTATGATAGAGTTCAATAAAGACAGTTATCGAAACCACATCACAAGAGAAACTTTCAACGGTTTTAATGAAATTATTTTCTTTTCCTTGCCAGTAACTTCTCCAGATCATTATCCCATGCGGGGATACTGAAAATCGATCGTGGTTTCTAACGCATATATTGACAGAATTACGCGGGAAATCAGGAATGGTTTTAAGGAGAAAAATATTTTGCAGCTTAAAACAATTATGGGTTGGCTTTATAACAAACTTTTTGCGTTATCGTCATTTATATTTATGTGTCATCTATATCATTTATCCTTTATATATCTATTTATAATTATAATTTCTAAGTAAAATCCATTGAACTTTTTCTTTTATGTAATGGTTGTTTGTCACTATATTTATTTTAACATTTGAAAGCTGGTTCAAACTACAATTTAAAGTATTAAATTATTAAAAAAGATCTCAATTAAAGTGGGATTCAAACCCATAAGCTGTTAAACTGAAGGCCAGAGTACTAACCCTTATTTGACAATTCTGAATTTACACTAAAGGAAAATATGCATCCATTATTGCAATTAATTATAATTTGTTAAAAAATATGTAATTTTTAAAATTTTCGATTTCATTTTAATATATTAGCATTATTACCAAGTGAATGGTTTATATGAAAATCATAATGAAATTATTCTATGAATGAATTTTATTATTTAAATAGATATTTACTATTTGTAAATTAAAATTTTTAATATAATGATATTTTAAGAATATATTTTTATGTACTTTGAATGTATACATATAGAAATCATGATTAAGAATTTCTAGGTATAAATTTTATTATATTTAATTAAATATATACTACTTGTAAATTAAATTTCTTATATAATTTTATTATTTTAAGCATACATTTTAAAGTAATATGCTTTTAATTACATTTAAAATAATATTTTTTAAAATTGTAATGTAAAATTTTATCATTAATGATTCAAGAATACGATCTTGGTAAGGAAACCGCAGAATACGAACATAAAACATTATTTTTTTATGACAAATAAACGAAACATGTTTCAAAAGTTGTTTGTTCATTAAACAGCAAGTCTTTTATTTAATGAAACATTAATTACTTTTCGGAAGAATAACAATTCTAGAGTGTAATTTAGCTGCTGTTTCGTCTTACAACAAAAGCATTCATTAAAACTAAGGATTTTTATAATCGAGCTTAGAAACAAGCAAGTTTTACATCTCATCTTTATTACTTTAAATATAAAAAAATCATTATTTTCTACTATTAAATCTCCTATCGTTCATTAATTTAAATAACAAAAGGAAGTCACCATCATTTTTCTGAATAAATTATAGAAATATCTTCCATCAAAACAGAATATCTCATTAATTGTTACTTTTCCAACATCATTATAAAAGTAATAAAATCGAAATCTTATTTTCTTTTAACGAAGACAAAATAAAAGCAAATGTAATTTTATTATAAGGCGAACAAGCTACAAAATCTCATTTGATAAAAAATGCGAACAATGAAAAATTTCCATTTCGAGACTGGGAACTAAACGAAACACTTAATTATCCTCCTCAGATTTAAAAAAATGTAAAAGGAAAAAAAAAACATTTAAATGAATGCTTCATAGTCCCGGAAAAATGGGATTTTGGGAACGAATCAGGCTTTTTATAGAACACATTCTATACAACTGTCGAATAGCAAACAAGCGAATATTGATTCGCTTTTATCCACTGCAGAAGCCGATGGAATGGATACGGGGCAGTGTCTTCGTTGCCATGGAGACAGCTGATATTCCTCCGTTGTGTCAAGAAGTTGCTGGCGAAATTGCGTATCCTGTTTTATCCCCCCGGAAGAAGAAATCCCTTTCACCGGTTAATCATGTCCCTAATAATGGGGGAAAATAAGATGTGGCTTCTGCAGAGAGCGATTAGGCGTTTGCATAATTGAAATGCTTGAAGTGAAAAGGAGCAGTTACTCGCGGTATTTTATCAGAGATGAATTATTTCCCTTTTTGTAAAATAAATGGGAATACAAGACTGTAATAGGAATTTTTAAATTATATATATATATATATATATATATATATATATATATATATATATATATATATATATATATATATATATATATATATATATATATATATATATATATATTATATATATATATATTATATATATATATATATATATATTATTTATATATATAGTTATATATATATATATTGCATATATATATATATATATATATATATCTTTATATATATATTATATATATATATATATATATATTTTATATATATGCATATACCATAACTGCTATATATATTATATATATATATATATATATATATATATATGATTCCCTACAATTTTGGTTTTACTGATTCAGTTCAGTTATTTTTGATGTTAAAGATGTACTTTACCTGAATTATCAGCAGTTATATACGCAAGACGAAATTGTGGGAACCGCGGCACTTTTCTCTTTTAAAACGTATACGCGAGTGATGATGATTCACCTATAAATAGTACTCTGTTGCCTTACAATAATTTAGATTATCCCCTGATATAATGGTTTGAATCACAGCAAACTTATCTTTATGGAATTATCATAACCTTAAGACAGTATTGTGTTGTGTTACTTCGGATGGAGAAAGATTTCAAATTTGGCCAACAGCCGCTATTGAATAACTAAGGATGATTATTAAGTTTCTGCTTTCTAAATGTAAATTTGCTCCAGTGCATGCATGAGAATTTTCCAGGTCTCCAACTTTGCGATTAATAAACACGACTTACAATAGATGTTTATGTTATTACAGAAAGAAGAAATGCACGTGGTACTTCATTTCAGGTACTTTAATTCTTCTTAATTAAGAGATTTTCGTATTTGAGGCTGAAGCGACAGCAATCCTTGCCACAATGATATTCACCATCACCCAAGACCT
The DNA here is from genome assembly GCA_030067965.1 of Latrodectus elegans. Lineage (NCBI taxonomy): Eukaryota > Metazoa > Arthropoda > Arachnida > Araneae > Theridiidae > Latrodectus > Latrodectus elegans. Next base: position 84,708,359 of record CM057816.1, read on the forward strand.
CTCCAGATATCACATCCACTCAGATTTCAGATCCGTTCTCGTCGCGATTGGCAGCAGAGATTCCAGCAGCGACACACTCCACAGCATCAAGGAAATCTGTAAAGATCACGCAGATAAGTTCACCTTCCACTGGTTTAAAGCAGATGTTGGCATCGAGCAGAACGAGGCAGCGGACCTGGAGGCAAAGGAAGCCACCACATTAGAGGGAGTGGACGTGACGGTGCAGATCAGCAGGCAACAACTCAAGATGCTCACCATGGACCACGTTCTCAAACAGTGGTAGATCATATGGGAGGATTCAATCAAAGCCAGGAGACACTTCAACTTCTTTCGACAGTTTCCCGGAAGAGGCTCCAAGACAAATTTCTTCCTCAATTAGTTCCTCACAGGGCACGGTGTCTTTGGGACCTACAGATACAAGTTCCATGGAATGCAAAGTACCTGCCCACACGATGATGAGATCTAAAGCCAGGACCATCTCTTGTACCACTGCGAGCACTACGCAACAACCAGACAGAAGTCGTTTCCCAAGAACTTCCAGCAGATGGAACCTACCTGTCCTACTCAAAGGGATTCCAGAAAGGACTCAAGAAAATTCTACAGGTGGAGCTTTTCTCCAGCTCAGACAGTGATTCCCTCCTCGCATTGTATACATTGCATATATCATTTCCTTCTGTATTTATAATCAGATGCACTGTATATTTCTGTAACTAGATTGTCATTAAAGGCTACCAGGCCCATCTTCCAGTCTCAATAGAACGCCCTTTAGATCTTTTTACCCCTTTAGGGTCCTGCTAGTGGTTTGGACTGACCACCACTTAGGAGTTCCAGACTTAACCTGGCCAAGTGCTGAGCCAGAGTTCCCTCAGGGATTACTGTCCAACAACGTTATCCACCGTATACCTTCGGGTGGAACGTTGTTATTTGGTTATGTTATACTGAAATCTCATAATTTCGTCTTGGAGGTTATTCGTGTTCAATGCAATGCAATTTAATGCTCTGAGGAGACAGTCATTGTTCAATAAATTGATTTATTCTGCATATGTTTTTATTGATACACATTTTCACTTTGTGCATGTCCCCTACTTCTACAAGTTTGTCACCTAGGCAACTGAATTTCGACTTTCACTCATGTTACAAAAAAGGGGGGTGGAATGTTAAAATTCTTTTTGAAGTATTTATTTACCAATAAGCATTACTATGTAATTAATCGCGTTTAACTGCTTTTAGATATTTTCTTTATACAACAAAAGTTAATTTAATAGTTTCGTTTCCCTTTATTATGATAAAATTTTTATAATATATTGTGGGTGGGTGTGTCTCCACAATCATCCTAAATACTTAAAAAACACATTTTCTGTTGGAATCCCATTCTTCCACAATAATCAAGATTTCCTCAAGATGAAATAAAATTTCCATTCACACACACACATATTCTTAACTGTGTCAAAGTATAGACATTTTTATCAGCTGCCATAGATAATTTCTATTGAATTTTTGGAAACAGATTTATCAATTTTTAGCTTACAACAAGGATTTGCTGATAATCGGGTACCGAACTCCATTGTAACAAAAGCAAACTTATTAGAAAAGATAGGATTTTGTTGACTTTTTTATTATTCTGTACTTCAAAAATCTTAATAAAGCTTAAGTGGTAGATAACACACAGTATAAATATATTAATAAATGCTTTTTAACTGAAAA
>CM057816.1:84710162-84737662 GCA_030067965.1 Latrodectus elegans
AGAATAAAGAATTTATGAATAGCTAAACTATGTTATTGTAGTATAATTACCGGCTATATATATATATATATTATTAGGATTTCCATCTTTCAATACTCCAAACAGTGGAAGTGATGGCTACTTATATCGTGGGGCACCCAGTGGGTGTGTCATGGTAGCCCTAAAAAAGGGTCTTTGTAATTTAGAAGCAGGGATCAATTAGTAGACACCCAGACTTGGCGTGCCAGCTATAAAGGTATAATTTCACATGGGAGACCTTTCGATCACTATCTATTTAATGTACCATGAGCAAACATGGCAGATTTGCGATTGGATCGGGATTTGAGCTCACTACCTTCCGAAAGCGAGAATATGTGAATGCTGTGTCAAATCATACCATCATGGCTGCCTATTAATTAAAAATAATTAATATAATAATCTTTTATCTATGATAAATATATATATATTTGTTTTGTATTATCAGATCGTATGCGTATGAATTACAAAGAGATAAAGATTCATATTGTAGGATGATGATGAATTTGTTTTGGAGCTATATATTGTTCAGTATTTTTCATGGATATGCATTGTTTATTAATATAAAAGCAAATTTTCATTATATTAAATGACTGTCGGATTTCAAACTTGAAATTTGATTACGATTAAAAAGGAAAATACAATGGATGGTGTTTAAAGGCTTTATTCCACAAATATAAACAGTCTGAAGGAAATATAATTAAAAAAAATAAATGTTATTCCAGTTGCAACCTAAAATCATGTCTCATTGCCTTGAATTTTGAAAGGCTCCAGTGTATAGTCATAAGAAAGAAAGGGAATCTAGCCATTCATTACAGGATGAGATAACATGTAGCTTATCTAAGGGTACAGTTAAAAAATTAACTGCTCTACTTTGAAAACTAAATGAGATATGGGAAAACATTCATTTATTAAATGTTTGTGTGGGCGAAAAGGATGGCTTACCAAACGATACCATGCGGCATGGTAGCTTTGTGGTTAGGGCATCAGCTTTCCGTCCAGAAGTGTTGGGTTCTGTTTCCAATGCCACCAAAGACCACATGTCCAATTGAAAGTCTTGTGGTTGATCTTTGAGCAGTTACCTTAGGTGTAATGGTCTGGAGAACATTTCCTCACCCCCAGATCAAAGTCAAAATTGAGGGATTGGATCCTCTGGTGGTGCCATCTATTTTAGGAGTCTTAGAGAAAATACGTACTTCACCTTCGTCTGCTATGATTAAACGAAAGATGCATTCTTCTGACTTAATATCGCATAGATTTCGGCTAGCTAGCTTAGCTTATCCTGGTGTTATAAGTAACAACCACAAGAAGCGCACAGAAATGAGCAGTAAACGACACGCTTCGCTATGTAGCCGCGTTACGTCACGAAACGCGGGTTATCTTTTTATATTATTAAGTAACACAAAAGGGGGTGCACTTATTATCTTCTCCAACAATTTGAGTATATAGATGTTAGCGACAATATTTTTGCTCTTTTCTGTTATATCCACAGTGCATGCAATATGAAAAAGAAATTAAATTTCCATCATTTAATGAAAGCATACTTCAGTCTTATACAGATTGCTTTTAGATATTAATAAAATTCATAATCCTTGGATTGCAAATTAGATTAAAAAATTAGTCAAAAATTATTATATTAAGTAACTGTCACAGAAAATTGTCATAAAAATAAGCTGAATTAATTCTAGTGGATTCTTCTTGGTTGCAATTAAAGAAAAAACAACATTTTAAACAGCAGAACAGAAAAACAGAAAACAACGTAAAATGCCTGTCTAATTGGCACAAAGTGAGAGATGAAACTAGCGTGGCAATTCTCGACAAGCTGAAGCAATTTTCTTTCTCTCGGGAAATACATCTTCATTGGGTACCCTCTCATGTGGATATTTTCGGCAATGAGATTGCGGACGCCTTGGCTAAACATGGTTCTGCTGAGCCTTTGGTTACTCCTGACTCTCTGACCTACCTCGAAGTATTGTCAAAAGCAAAACAGATTGATAGAGTCATTTGGACCACTCCACCAGTGCATTAGTGGTATAGGGGACGGTATCCCGGCGGTGCTCTGTCACCTACATGTTGTAGAAGTGACCAAACAGCCAAACAGTAGACTGATCATCGGCCACCTCAGATCGATGTCTTTTTCTTAACGGTGTAAAAATCTTCCCGAAAGTGCAATATATACCAGGACTCTCCCGACCACATTTTGGAATGCTTGGGGCTTTCTCGGGAAGATATATATCTAAGACCGTTACTCGTTTTATATTTTTTAAGAATCAATGGTGGCATCATGGATCTGGTCTAGCTTTGCGGACCAATTGGAGGTTTGAAACAAACAGCTTAGGAATAAAGAACGCTAACTACTCAGCCATCTTCCAGCATACTACATCTTTATTATGTTTACTTCTTAAATTTTTTATTCGAGGTTTCATGGAGGACTTCATGGAATAAAGGAATATTTATATCTGCATGGTTAATTCAAAGTATAAATTGTTTTATTTCAAAATTTTGTGTGGCATTTATAATTAAATGCAATCAATGATAATTTGAGCTCCCGATTAAGTTGCTTATGACATAATGTAATGAATTTAAGCAAGGTAACATTCTGCTACGAAATTGTTCTCAATTCAAGAAAGAAAGACGTTTCTTTTTTGCTTTCCAAAATATTTTATCTATATTTTTGATTATTGGAAGAATATAAAAATACTTATGGCAATGGATTCCTCTTTCTTTCTATATTCAAAAAGAGTACTTTTTTTTTTTTAAAAAAAAATTTATATTTATCGATTTATCGATAATATATTTATCGATAATATATCGAAATTTATATTTAATATTTATCGATATGTGTTTGCTCTTTGTAGCGAATGTGTTTTCGTTTTCCCCAATACGTCGCATTGAAAATTCCTTGTAACACAGATGAAGAGTCCTTACTTCAATATTTAAGAACTGAATAACTAAAGAGAGTTTTCAAATATAAAGCACACCACATTTCATTTGTTTTCGGCTAAATTTAGACTTCATTTCTCATGATGCAAAATATCGCTCATGATTCAAAATATCTCATGATGCAAAATATCGCTTTGAGAAATTAGTAATTAAATTATTTTACTCTGAGAAGAATTTATTCCGTATTAAATTGACGTTTTCACGTTTGATTTATAATTTTAGTCAGAAGAGATTTTTTAAAATTTTCTGTGTTTTTATTTTTTAGTATGGGGCCTATTCAAAACATACATTTATTATAAATTCTGCTCTAACTTTAGTTGCATTAATTTTATTAGCATTCAATTCATAATTAGATTTAACACTAAAAATATGTTTCATAATACATTCAAACCTGTTTGTGTGCGATTTTTTTGTGCGGTTTATGAAAATTTTAACTCCAAACTGAGGAACATAATTGATGAAATTATCAACATAGAAAAATAAAATGGTTTGATCAAGCATTTCATTTTTTTCGATTTTTTATATGTATTTCATCACATTACATAAGGATATTGAATCTATTAATTACTTTACATATGTATTGTTCTCCCAGTACAACCTAGATTTACATATCCAGTACTTTTCAAACTCCTAGAGAGTTTAGTACTGGTCTATAGAATTTTCTCTTATATCACTATATTTTTAATATAAAATATTATATTTTTCATAAAGTTAGCTTTCCTGCTTTACCTTATCGTGATATCGCTGTCCTAAATATTCTAGCCTCGAGTTTTGATTGGTCCTAGTTATTTCATAAAATTTAGAGTTTTCTTCTAGGAGAGAAATTTTTATGCGGTCCCCCTGTTCACCACATTAAAATACTTTTTATAGTTATTTTCATAACTATATTCGTGAAGCTTTGTACTATTTTTACGAGTTTTATTTTACTCGGTTTTTATCCATAGCTCAAAAACAGAGGGGTTTGACAGTATATTCCATTTTATCTATTAAAAAGTGGGACTTCATGTTCTCGCCCTGCCAACCCTCTTCTAGTTCAGCTGAACTAGAAGCTTTTAAACTGTTCGTGAGTTAAAATCCAACTTTGGGTTTTTAAATGTTTGTAGTGCCTTAATCAAATATAGGTCCAAGTCCTGTAACTGTTAGGTCCCAACAACTGTGGGCCCCAGTAACATTAGCCTTCAAATGTAATTAAAACTGTGGGACCCAGTCCACAGCTTTAATAACTCAATAGTCGTGTCCTTTTATTTCTTGTATTTTAGATCCCAATCCAATTAGATCTCAAAAGTGACCAAAGAGTGATCGACAAACAAAACTGAACCGCTTTTCTAGTAGTTTTGGGATAGACACTTGAACAAACTGAAGCAGTGGGTATGCCTGAGCAAATTTTAACAGGATTTAGGTCAGGATTTTTTCTATTTAGCTGTTACACCAGCATGCTAATCTGTACCTAGCCCTGAGCTGAGTTCTACCACTTAGATAGAAGCATTCGGGTGTAGTATGAGTGATTTTGAAGCAAGGAACAAGCAGAAGATTTCTGATGCTTGACCTGCCACTCCAGAGATATCATTTCACTTGGAGGACATTGCAACCATGCTTAATTGTAACATGCCCCAGCCGCCTTTAGTGAACTCAACGGATCTTCGTCTGTCTATTTGGTAAAAGCAATTCACTCGCTCTCGAAGTAATTATGGAGAATGGAGGAATTGTAAATATTGACAAGTCAGCTCTTGAAGGGCTCATTGTGGCTGAATGGTAGGGCAGTACTTTTTGGAGTGTAAAATCCTAGATTCGATCCAAGCCTCATCTAAACAAAAGGAGATGGATATTGTGATACTAACTCCTGAAACCATGTTTGCCGGGGGAGCTTGGGAGTTTTCTGGGTTTTCTCTTGCGATATCAACACGATAGATATACAAGAGCATGTTTTATAAGTATAGCATAACAAATTGCAGAAGAGTAAAACCCTAAATAGACACCAAAGCATGATGGATAGAGTCGAAGTTGCTTGTGTTCTATTTTGGAACAACAATACTTATTCCCATAAATGAACTCTAATAAAATATGTATCTTATTACTTATATATTCCATAATAACATTTTATTTTCGTAAGTTCTTCTGATATCCTTCTAATGGGATTATTTCACTTTCATCATTACAAATGGTAGAATTGATGGCATTTTATATAATAAGACAACCAAATTATTGTTTCTCTGAAATTAGGTTTGTCTTAGTAATATAGAAGCTAGAATCAATAAAAAAATTATAGACTTGATATATTACCCCACAGAGATATCATTTTACTTTGAAGACATTGCGACAATAAATTATTTACTAGCACTCGCAGCTATTAGTGAGCATATCATGTTTTCATCTGAATCTGGTATCGAACACATTACTTCTTAGTAACGACACACTCTCTCTCTCTCTTTCCAACCACACCACCTCACTCTCATTTCGAAAATTGAATGGGAGGATATAATATAAGATGGATATAATATAGCACACACAAGGCACACAGGATGTGAGTGAGTGCATTTTTCCAATCCTTCACTTTGTACTGAAGTTTTTGAATCCAATCTTAATAACTGAAATGCTTCGTTTATTTTTTACACGATAAAATAACTACATTATCTGAGTACTCAATCCCTTTTCCTGGTTTCCTGGTAGGATTTCGTCTTTGAAATGGAAGCTTATTACAGCTATTGCTGAACAAAGAAAAAGGGACTGCTATTATTACATAACTGACCCCCTAACAGCCGTAGATTATATTATTTGTTAATATCCATATACACACACATATATTTGTCTTTCAGAATTTTCATAGACAGTAAGGTGTTTTTCTGTATCTCAAGAGAAAAAACTTGGAACACACCCAAACATCCTTTTTGTAGATAAGCATTCATGAACAGAATGGTATCGTCCATCTCAATATTTACACTGCGACTGGTATTGAACCTGAGATTTCTACTCTAAAAAGCTAATTTTTAGATAGGTCGCAGTTTCTTTTAAAACAGTAGAATGCCTATTAAAAATCACATTAAAATGCAATACCTGTAGACTTTTAAAAAGCTTATAACTAACACTAACACACACACACACACTACATGATTTAAACATGTTTTTCGGATAAGAAAAATGCTGATCATTATAAAACACGAAGTGCGAATTTTTATTGACAGATAAACGAGTGACTTATTATACATATCAAAATAATCACATGCTTTGTTAACGTAAATATTTATACATGCACAAAACTTAACTGTTCTATTCTAGATACAAACCAAACAAAAAGACTCTTAAAATCATATGATTTCACCTTGTTTTATTCTCTCCTTGTTATACTGTTACCTTTTCGGTTTCCATGCTCAAAGTGCCAAGGGCTATAAATTCTGGAATGCAGTGAATTGCGTGTTTTATTTCTACCGGAGAGAAAATTCCTCATTATACGATATTTAAATGAATTTCCTCTACATCATGCAATGAATTCCAGACTCTGGATGATTTTCGAAAGAGGCATTCTTCCTGTATTTGTTTCTTGTGAAGTATATAATCATACATTCTTTAGTTGAGTGCTGCTGTTTCTATTAAAAGAAGAATCAAAAGTTTCTGCAGAAAAATATTCTTTTATTTCACAAAGCATTTTAAGTATGTTTATGTATAATATATTTCTTGCTTTCTAACTAATTTTCTTATTTTGAATCAACGTAGTACCAAGTTTGTGCGATTCTGCAAAAAGATTAATTGGTAGATTAATCTGGTTGTAAAAATTTCCCTCTGTGTGTATTAAATGTTGTGTGTTCAGATTAATTTGTTTGCCATACTCAAACATTACTCATGACCAACGAAATAACTATTTCTTTCCCCTAATTGATGGGTATGAATTCGAATCTCGTTCATGAATTACAACTTTCTTTTTTTTAGGTTATTCTCAATCTAATTTACAGTCTAGAAGTGGAAGATTATTATAATATTTTTTTAAACATCTACCATTTGATGTCTTCTACGAAGACTTCACGCTTATATCGAAATTTTCGTTACAAGGGATTAAAATCGGAAAGCTTCAAAGCACCTGCCCCGAAAGGTGCACATACAGAACTCAGAAACATTATTAAGCAGTGGTTGGGATTGAACTCGGATCATTTTATTCTGAAAAGCGAGCTTCAGAATTAGGTAATGGTAAGTCTAAGTGATAGATTCCTACTTTGTTTGAGTGCATTTTGAAAGATAGTGAGCCACATCCATGTGTACCAAAAATAGAAATAGAGAAAACTCTCAAGCAGCCACTTTAATAGTTCTGCATACAGAAAGCACAAAATGCCACGGATGTTTCCCGTTGTTCAACCGTGACCAGAAATAAGCCCGGAACTTTTTATTCTGTGTGATCTTTATATTTATGCCAAGTGAGAAGGCAGGCTACAGAGGTCTGCATGTTGAATACCATACTAGCACATATTCTTCACTCTAATGCTACACAGAAATACTTCTCCCTTGGGCCGAAAGAGCTATGACACGGTCTTTTGTGGGTGTTGTAGCTCTTGGTAGATGTCTTTCGCACGGAAACGTGTAACTTTTGAAACGGTATCATTTCTCATTTCATTGCTTTGCTGAGGCGTAATCAAGGCGAAACGATGCGGCAAAGTGATTATTAAGGAAAAGTTTTTAATACTCGCCAGTTGTTCAAGACATTTGAAATGCGTTGCCGTCCCCCATGAACAAAAATTATATTATGTAAAAAGCTATTGAAAAAAAGGTATGAAAGCTTGGCCGTGGTAGCCTAGTGGTTAGGGCATCAGTCTTCCATCCCGGAGGGCTGGACTCGATTTACAATGCCGCCAAAGATCCACGTAGTACTACGACATACATGTCCGTTAAATTTATGGAATTGAAAATCCTGTGATCGGTTAATGAGTATTTACCATGTGTGTAATAGTTTGGAGAAAATCCCCCTCCAGATCAAAATCAAAATTGTGGAAGTTGATTCTCTTGTGGTGCCATCTATTGAAGAAGTCTTAGAGCAAAGACGTACTTTCATTTTCTGGTGCTTTGATGCAATGAAAGACGTACTTTTCTCGCTTAATTTCGCACAGCCATCGGCCAGCTTATCCAAGGGTCATAAGATACAACATGCTATTGAAAATTATGTTCATAATGCTAGTTTTTTAATATAAAATGAAAAATATTTCTGTTTAAAAAATCAAAATGAGCTATTAATTTCCTGAATGTCCTATTAAAAAAAATCAAGAATAAAACTTTCGTTAGGACAGGACAAAAAGACCTTAAAATTATCTTAAAATTTTTTAACAGTACCACTTAAAAATTATGAATGATTTATTTTGAATTACTAAAAGTTTTTTTCATAGTTTACATTTCTTTAATGATTCGAATATAAATTTCATAATAATTTTCTTAAGTTTATACTAATTTATTATTATTGTAGTTAACAATAGTGCATTAAGCTTGGTGATCGTACATTATTAAAATAAACGGGTTTAATGGTAATTTATTATGTGAAATAGCTGCAGAAGCGATTCATCAATTAAAAATTTATTTATTTCAATTGCGTGGAATTTTCATAATAACATACTATAAGAAGAATAAATTCTAACTGTTGCTACATCTTTATTGTAACGAAAAAATAAATTTATTGGCACAACTGATTGTAATTAAATATTATATTAATAAAAAATTTATTCGCTCAAAATTTTATTCATTATTTAGATACAAAGTTATTAATATGACTCTCGTAGCAAAATTTAAGCTATCTAAAAAATTATTACTTTTTATTCCTTACTATTTGTTAACTAATGGTTGGTAATAAAAAAAAAACCTTTTTCGCATATAATCGTCTGTTATTTATCCATTGCCAGATTTTTTTTTCAAAATATTCAATTTTTATTATTTTACGAATGTAACACAAGGAGATGCTTCAGTGGTAGAAATCAAATTTGATTGACTATTTTTAATCTATCTGAGATTTTTTCCTTAAACTAAGGGATATTTGATCGAAAATTTGAAGTAAATGATTGAGTACATAATATGCCATATACATAATATGTCAGAATAACACAATATGCCATTTATTATCCGAATACGAATATGTTTAAATTGAGTATATTCATAAAGTATTTCATTTCAGTTGAGTTCCTAGTAAATTTTTTTATCTTGCCATTAAAGTAATGATCTTGATATTTTGCGTGTAAAGCCGCAAATTCAATCCTAGCTACTGTTGAATGGTGGGAGATGAACTTTGTGCTCATATTGCAAGCATAATTGGCTTTTGAAGTTTATGTTTCAAGGATTTCATTGTTCTTTCCCTTGTAATATGGCTTCATTTGTCATGAAAATTACTCTTAGAATACAAATAAGCTGTGAATGTTCAAGTATTTAGAAGTGTTTAGCTGTTATAGCGCTTTGTGAGTGTAGTAATTATATCATAAGCCACTGGGGCCTAGTAGTCTTCACAACAAAAGCTCCTGTGTTCGATACCAGCCATTATTGAATATCCCAAGTTTACTTCTTTGTTTCCGTCATAATATAAAAGGCTTCTGAAAGCCAATTTACGTGGGGAATATTAAATATGTCTTAATCGTTCAAACTGTTTACTTTATGGTGTCTTTGAATACTTAATATAAGAACAATACCATGGAGAAAAATATTTTTTATCATAATATGAATAATAATCAAGTTAATATTTGTTGTTTATAAACAAAAACTAATCAAAGAATCAAAATTCTTAAATATCTTGAAAAATAATCATGGGACAAAAAAGCATTTTGTAACAATTTTTAATTTTAAGTACATCTGCGTAAAATGCAAAAATGATTTATGTATTGAATATCATAAGTCAGGCTTTAAACTATCCAGTTTAAGAATTTACTTTTTAATTTCATTCCGATTCTTTATATTTAAATAATATAAATCAAAAATGTTTTTATAAATTTTATAATAATAAAGAAATTCCAGTATATTTCTAATATTTAATATATAAAATCTATGCATTTAAATTATTCCTAATTCTAAATTGAAAATTTGTTTTTCCTAATAGTTTAAAGAAAACAGCAATACAATTTTTTTTTGCCAATTAGATATTTTTATTATATAATTAAAAAATATTTTTTTGTAATTTTCTTTCTTACAAAACGATAATGAAATGAATTTTCTTCCGAAAAATATGTATATAATTTCTATAATCTCCTTCATTTCTTATCTGAATTTTTTTTAACTAAAAACTATGTAATGTATTCAATTTTTTTTAAATTGAATGAACATGTTAAAACTATTTGACTTGTTTAACTACCAATTATTTGACTTGAATAATTTTTAAAATGTATATTTTGGTTATATATAAGAATAAATAGTATTTGAACTTTAAGCGAATGTGATATCATTACAACTATTCAAACATTCCAATCATCAAAACTATCGGAATGAATCCATCAATTTTAATTAATTGTATCAAATTTGAGAATGCAAAGCATTTTAAAGCTTAATTCATACAAACAATTATTCCAATATTTCTATTGTCGCAAATATTTTCAAGTGAATAATTTAATTTGTATTCCTGCATTATATTTACGAACGCATAACATTTGACTCTAAATTTGTGACCTTGCACTGACCTTGGAAATTGTGCAAAAGACAGCAATACAGAACCATACTCGTAACAATTAACACCGGGTTGCAAGCTTGCAAAGGGCACTTTCCCAGGTGCGAAGTCCCTCTGAAATCCATTTAAAGGTCATTTCCTTGACAGTCAGTATTTTGTCCTACTTGCGGACACCGCGCCATCTTGAACGAATGGCATCTGGATATCGATCCGCTGACGTCACGGGAACCCTCTCCGACAGGATTTCTCCGGGATCGCCAGAGCTTTCTTCTCTCTCCTGCCCTGCTTCTTGTCCTATTTTTCCCGTTTTCTCGGCGCGATAAATAGATTCGAGAACTAACGCCATCGACAGAACATTTTCTTAGCTTCCTAAAAACTTCCAAGAACTTTCGAGATAACGGAGCCATGTCCTTCTTAGGCCGTGGCCAAATCGTCGTCTTCTGCCTCTTCGCTTTTTATTTCGTTCAGACAACAATCGAAGGTAAGAGTTTTTAACTGTGGTCAAACCAAACGTAATCACTCACCAACCACTGACTTAAAATCTAAGTTCACCTTTTCCCATGTCTCTGGGCGAACGATTCAAACTTTTGTTTTCAAACATTACAGCGTTCATGAATTATTAATGGCTAAATAAAACAAAAATGAGTTTCTTTCATACCTGAATTTCGATTTGAACTTTTATAGAGGGAATAGAGACTGAAATAATGCGATAGAAGCAATAGACGCTCTCATAAAACATATAAAATATATGAAAATTACCAACATAAAATTATTATACCATTATTGTTGTTTCGATTACTTTTTGGTCTTTAATTATATGTAATTATATTAAAGTTTTCTTTAAAATAAAATATATAGATATACTCATCAACAATGATTATTTATTATACATTCATTAATCAGGAAGATATATTAAGTAAAATTATTATAATTTATCTCTTCTTAAATGAAATTTATATAAACTCATGTTTTATTATAATTAATAAATATAAGAATAAGTATAATTTTTTATGTTGTACAGTTTCTGAAGCTATTGTTCATTGAATTTTCTTATTTTAGTAACATAAAATGTATAAACAATTTAACTTTAGATTGAAAGTAAATTCTTATTCCGTTTTATTATGAATGCGATTATTCTTGAGAGATCAATTACAATATTCTGAGATTTATTATTTTATAAATAGTTTAATTGTTAATAAGTAAAAAAGTTTAGAATTATTGTAATTAATATTTCTAATTTTATGTAAGAAAAAATGTTTAGTTTTATCACTTAAGGCAATTTCTAATTGATGTAATAGCATAAAAACAAAAAAACTTAACTTGCATTTAAAATAAATTTTTATATGTTTTTATTAATTATTAAAGTCAATTTAATCAATTAAAGTTATAAACAGTTTTCTTAATTACATACTTTTTAACTTAATAAATAATAAAAAACTTATTTATATGTATCACTAAATATAATTTAATAGTATTTATTTGGATTTCGATATAATTAATATTTATTGTAATTAATAATTCGAATTTTTATAAGGAAAAGTTGTCATTCAAGATGATTTTATCATTTTGCTTTAATGCAGAAGACATTAGATACATAGATATACATTGAAAAGAAAATTTTGAAAATTAATTGTGTGTGTGCATTTTATAGATTAATGGAATGACAATTTGAATCAATTAAAGTAATAAATTGTATTTTTACTTGTAAATTCTTTTAAGTTTAATAAATAAAATGCTATCAAGAGAGAAAGAGAGAGATTCTTAAAAGAAATTATTTGTATTAATTTGTTTTTTGTTACAATTAATAATTAAACACTTATTAAGTATCTTATTTTCTTTGCAAAATTATTCTAGTATTATACAAATTGGGTTTAATATTAAATTCACAATTCAATTCAAACTATAAGCAAAAAAACTTTTTACATTTTCATTGATGAATATGATCAATTTTATTATTCATAAGAATTTCTTATTCATAAGTACTTTAATTTAATAAAAAAATACTTATTAATATAAATTATTAATCGGTATTCTCATATTTCGCCTAGTAATTATAATGATTAATATTATAATTTTTTATTTTAAAATTCCCAATGTGATTATTTAATGCGTTTTACCAATTATATTTATGAGTATTTCTCGTATTCATAAATATTTTTATTTATTTAGCCAAATAAAATTTATTTACATGTATTTGTTTTTCTATATTTCTTTATTACATAGTTATAATTATATAGATACACATAATTATTACATGTATTTCTATTTTGTCGAGTAATAATAACTATATAAAATTATAATTTTTACTTTCTTATACGGTGCAATTAAGCATTATTATTGTTCAATGGATTTTCGTTTGAAAATCGTTGCTCATTCATTAGTGAAGTTCAAAATATATCATGATAAATATGGTGGACTTCATTCAACATGAAGTTGGTTCCTTATTAGCAAAATGTAAGAGATGATTGTTTTAAAATAAAGAAATTATAGGATTACTTAGCTACCATTGGACAATGAAGAGACCCCCTTGCTGCTCGTAAACAATAAAATTCTCACTTTTGTGAGAACATGTTAGCAAAAACTGACAATCATAATGCTGATAACACTCATATACATTAACTTATTCCTGCCTACTGTCTCTTCGTTATTTTGATGTGGGCAATTTCGAATCAAACCTCATGCTCAAATGTTAACTCCATCATTTTTATTAAGATTTTTAAGAATATTGAACCATATTTGGTACTTGAGTCTTTTGGAAAACTTAAGCAGAAGTAAATGTAATACAATAGAAGAAATTAGCATTCTCTTAAATTCAAATACTATATTAAACAATAATTCAAGTATGTATTTAAATTTCCGAAATTTTTTCCTGGAATAAATCTCCATATGAAAATAAATTTTAATTATAACATTGAAGAATTGCTTTGAATAAAAAAGTATTTAAAAGAAAACTGTAATTTTTTTTAAAAAAAATAATATACAAGTTTTTTTTATTTTATTTAAATTCTCTTATAGGGAAACATATATCTTCATTTAAATGCAGCTTACTAATTCTTCAAAACCCTATT
This sequence comes from Latrodectus elegans, assembly GCA_030067965.1. NCBI lineage: Eukaryota > Metazoa > Arthropoda > Arachnida > Araneae > Theridiidae > Latrodectus > Latrodectus elegans. Next base: position 84,723,795 of record CM057816.1, read on the forward strand.
TTGAATAAAGAATAATTTATGCTAATACATATAAATTTAATGAATCTTAATTCTTTATAAGAAAGTATAAAGAACAGCTTTTACTTATAGTAACATAGAAAAAATTCGCCTTAAATTAAAAAAAAAAAATCATATATTTAAGAGAAAAATAGGATTTTCTATATTTTTCATTTTATTTAATTATATAAAAAAATAAATTTTCATTTCTGAAATATAAAAGATGAATAGATATTACAGCAAAAATCTTTTTAAGTTTTTCACTTCGTCTCTTTTATTTTATTTATGTCCTGCATTAGACAAATATTATAAATATTGATTTATTAGAATCATTGTAGGAGAGTGAAAAATTAGATTTTAGTTTTAGCAATGTTAAAAAATCGCTTTCAATAAAAATATTTAAGAAGAAATATGATTTTTTAAAAAAAATATCACTCAATTTTGCTTCAATTAATTAATTTAGCCTTCAACACGGAAGAAATTTCACTGATTAAATTAAGAATATATTTAAAGTAAACTATTTCATTAAATAACATTTTATTTTTAAGATAAAGTTGTTTCTGATAATTCTTAACCTATTTTATATTTTTTAGAATTGATATAAAATTAATTAAAAGTTTTATTAATGTAGAATCATTGAGTTAGTTACATAATGTAATTGAATTAATTATTAAAACATAGAGCAATTGCTACAATTCGTGAATCAAAAATTTTCTGAATTTTAAAAATGGACACAGTTAGAGATATTAGAAAAAAGTTAATTGTCTTACATTCAGTTCTGTTTGGGGCTTTAATTTCTTTACCTAAATTCTATGATTTTTCCTAAAACCAAAAATATCTTATAATTTCTCATTTCTGCACTTCACATCTCATAAATCATGCTTTAAAAATATTTGAATTGTTCATGCCTTAATTATATTATTCTTAATATATTAATAATTAATTTATTAAAAATTATTTATACATTATTTACATTAATAAATTTATTGATATTAATTAGTTAATTTGTATTATTCTTATTGTTGATGTATCATTTTTCCATAGAGAGCGCCATCTTGCGGACATTTGTTAACTAAACGTTTTCGTAAATTCTATCTTATGCAACGTTTATTTAACAACTTCGGTATCATTTAACTTATTCACTAATTTGTAAGATGATGTACATATCAGAGAATTTGAGAGGGGGGGGGGAGTAAAGTGACAGAGAAAGCTGTCAACTTCCTCACTTCTCTATTTTACATATTATTATTTTGATAATGAAGTAAAGTATGTAAATATTCAAATAAATTAAGTTTGGTTAAATTGCTTGTAAACGTTATAAAAAAGAAACAAAATTATATATTAAGGAGTCCTAAAAATAAATAAGTAAAACAATAACTGAATCGATTCAATAAATGAAACCAATAAATGAATAAAGCAATAAATGAACTATTTGCGAACATTCTTCTCAGTAAAATCATAAGTTTAAAAATAATTTTTTAACTGAGTAAAATATCTTTAGACATGTGAATTACTATTTTTCTCATGTATATAAATATATAATTTCTTTATTTAATTATATATAAATTAACTATATACTAAACATCCCATGTTGGCCAAAGCTTACAGCCCCCATCTCTGTTTTCCTGACCGAGAGGTGGGGAGTATGTGTCTCGACTAGGTGGTCAGCCTAGAGCTAAAACAATAGTGTATAATTCCCAAGCATGCTTGGTACTCAGTTTAACGATCCACTAAAGGAATGAAAGGCTAGGTCAAATCATGCCCAGCCCGAGGATCGAACCTCGGACCTGGAAGCGTGAAACGCTACCTCTGGGCCACTGGACTTAAAATAATTAGCCAAGTTCTTCATAAAGCAGAAAAAATGTGTAATTCATAGTCATAATAAAAGAAAATCAAATCAACCTTTTGATGCCCGGTGTTTAGTTGGAGCCCTTAGCACTTTTAAGGTATAGGCTAGAGATTCGATCTTAGGATTCAAATGGGTCATGTCGACTTAACCTTTCATCTCTTACGGAAGGACGATAAGCTGAGTATCAAACATGCTTGGGAACTAAGTACTGGGGCATTTTGCGTTACGCTGACTCCTAACCGGGACATATGTTTCGCACTCCAGGGTCCCTTAGTCAGGAAATCAGATATGAGCTCTGTGGGCTTGGCCCCGATATATGGGGTGTCGTGCCACTACTGGTTTATTTTAGAAATCTAAGTTTAAGTTTATATATATATATATATATATATATATATATATATATATATATATATATATATATATATATATATATATATATATATACATTATTTTCAATAGAGAGAAATTGCCTTTATCTTTCTATGTATTATTTTATTAAATTTGATAGTTATATGTGCACAGTAGAAAAATGGAGACAGAAAGAAAGGATAGCCTTTCTTATAAAAATATAAAAAATAAAAATTATTTATACATATACATTTATACATAATATATAAATATTTATTATAAATGTATCTACACCTTGCAGAAAATTTATCAAAAATTTATAATATATTCAGGTAGCTTAATATAAATCAATTAGAAAATCTAATCTAACTTTTTTAATAAAATGAAGGTTCAGTAATGACTAAATTAAGCAACTATAAGTCCTTTTAGAAATTCTTAAGGAGGTAAATGAAAATATAAAACAAGTTAAAAAGCACAAACCAGAATAGATATTAAAAGAAATGTTTTAAGAATTTTTCCTGTTAGTTAATATCTTAATTTTTACTACAATCAAAATTAATCATAAAAAGTCACACAAAATGTTACTCTCATATATATATATATATTCCCAAACATTTCAATTCTTTAAATAACAAAATTAATTTATTTTGATTTTTTAAAGTAAAAAATGAAGTTTATATATATATATATATATATATATATATATATATATATATATATATATATATATATATATATATATATATATATATTCCTTTGCAATAAGAAGAAAAACATTTATCTTGTTGCATAAAAGGATTATTTTTGAATATGTAAATATAGTAATGCAAAGTAAAAATATTAAAACGAAAATGAATGAAGGCATTTTTTTAATCGAAGAATAAAAAACGCAAAAAAATATTACTTAATTCATAGTTACATATATGTACCAGCAATTTCAATACTTTCATAATAACATGTGGAGAAACAGCTGTTATAAAAGAAATAACAATTGAAAAAGACAATAATTTGACGTCATCTGTGAAAAGGTTATATCACTCAAAGTTTTTATGATTGAAATTTATCCGAAAATTTCCCTTCAGTTCTGTTAAGATTCAATTTATCACTTTTAAAAACAATATGTGATATTTTTTTAAAACAAAAATAATTTATAATTAAATATATCCCTAACATTCTATAGCATGAAATTTCGTGGCTTTATCTTATACAAGAAAAACTATGGTTAATCTGTTTATCATATGTTTCATATAATGATGGACTGTTTCGCTGAGAGAAGTTATATATATATATATATATATATATATATATATATATATATATATATATATATATATATATATATATATATATATATATATATATATATATATATATATATAGATATATATATATAATGAAATTTGTGAATTAATTAAAGGGAGAACAGCATTAAATTAAGAGATTTGTGTTTTAGATTTTTTGAACTCACAATGGTTGAGAGTGTTCAAAATAGAAAAGTGTGAGTGTAATTTTTTAAAAAAACTGAGTTATCTAGAAATTTTTAATAAACTTAAAATGAGAGAGTATTCGAAATTAGTAGTTAGTTCTTTAAAAAAATGCATAATCTTTATAAAATTAAGTAATCTTGAAATTTGACATTAATTGAATAGTACAATTATGAAATAGCCAAATTTATTGACACAATTAGGAAATTAATTTAAACATGATTCAGGTATAGATTTTTTTATCACTCCATTATCATTTTTTTTTCAGAAAATAGCTAAGTATACCAGGACGCACAACTGGAAGTGGATTCCGAATCACTACAAACATCAATGTCAATGTGGGATTCGAACTCATGAACTGCTGAACCAAATACCAGTGCTCAAACGTTTTCGCTAAAAATGTTTAAAAATATATAACTAATTTCATTAGAACACACGTATTCGTTTATCAATAGATATTGCACCACTCTAAAATTTCCTATCTACTGAATGATTAATTTCTTTGATTTCTTAAAATTATATTAAGTATGAAATATTTGGATTATTCATAGGAAGCATTCTTTATTATTTTACGTATAAATGATGTTTTTAGTTACTTAAGAAATCACTTTATGATTTTTGTAGCTGATATATATAATTTTCACCATCAAAAATTAATAATATTTGAAGTAAAAATTATTGAGAAATTGTTTTTGACTAAAAATTATGTTTGCGTGTTGCAGTTTTAAGGTTAGATTTGGAATTTTAAGTTGATATTTTAATTGCATATATTTAAACAAGATTGTTTCTTTATATCAGTAGAAGATGCTTAGGCGAGAATAGCTGATTTTTAATTTAACTTTAAAAGTAACCTTAAAGCAAAGAAACCTATGCGCAATATTCACTTTCCATGATAATTCAATATTTGAATCTGCGAGTTCTGATTATAACATTGAAATTATTTTCAGTTATCCTATTACCTAATAAAACTTCTTTCTTTATTGATAAATTATTTTAGATAATTGTTTATGTGCGAATCATTAAATATGACTCAATTATTTCTTTGAATCAATGAAAGATGTTATGGAAAAATTTCAATTATTTTTATAATCTATTTCTCTATATAATTTTACAATTCGTCGCAAAATTCAAGTATATTATAATTTGGTTTTTAAACTATATAAATTAAATTTAGACAGCAAAACTTTTCAAATTTCTGTTCTAAATTATTCAGTAAAGTCTCGTTGAACTGGCAAACGAAGGATTAGCTCTTTTTTTCAGTTCAACAATTCACGGAATCTATTTCCGTTTCGGGTGTGGTCTTCGTCAAACAAAAGCAAAACATCGCAATAAATAAGCCAGCAAATACAGATAATTTTTTTTATTTATAAGTAGCCCAAAATGGAAACGAAGAAATATTTAATAATTGAATTTATTTTATTTGTTCTACTTGGTATAATTATTATTAATCTATTATTTTTCATTGATTATAAATGGTTTGAATCTCTATGTTGGTGAATGTGTATACTGAAAACTTTCAATTGATAAAATTTAGACAAGAAAAATTCAGTTTCATTAATTAATTACATTAAATAGACGATTTTATTTATACAAACGAATAAATATATCAGCATTATAGGAATATATAACAAAACATGTCTCTTTGTTTTATTCAGTTGATTTCACGATGAAAACTTATATTTGACTAATTTTTAACCAAATCCGTCTACAATCACACAAATTCTACAATTGCTTTTTGAATCAGTGTGTGTAAACTGAATAAATATACCAGAAATTTTCTATTTGTTCTAAATTATCCAGAAAATTTTTTTAAACGATAATCTAGTTATCCTTAGACAAAATTCCCTTAAGATTGTTTTATCTGAATGTGTAATCAATCTAAGCATCATATTTCTTTAAATCTTTTGAAAATATTTCAACAAAATATTTCTTGGTAATCTTGAATCCACGTGAAAAAATGAAACACAATCATTAATAATATTTTCTTCAAGTTATTATAGACGTTTCACTTTCTATAGTAAATATGACATATTAAAGATTCTGCGTAATTATAGACATTTTCGAATCCATCACATAACACAAGGACACAACATTATAGTAATCTAAGAACATTATAACCATATTATAGAATGCAACAAAACCTATGAGGAAGGATTATAAAATGTCTCGCATTCTATAATAATATTTCTTTGAAGTATATAAAACTTGCAGTACTTAAGAACAATATATATTGAAAAATTATACACATTCCATTAGATTGTTCATAAAGTGATTTTTTTAATGATAATAAATTATAATTTTCTTATAGTTCATAGATAATTTACTTAGAATGGTATATTTTCCATTTTTTGTCCAATTCTTTTTCGCCATATTTTTTCAATCTTGTAAAATTTCTGATTCTTATTAACAACTCCATAAATCTTATTGGCAACTCAGACTCAATTACCAACTCATTTTTGAAAACTTTATTTAATGTAAAAGGTTTTTGTTGTCAAATTGTTTTCTCCAAATTGGAACAATCTGTTATAGACCTAAATCTAGTGAATGTGCAGGCTTTTGCAGATTGGAATGGGAAGCTTTTAAAGATTAAATGGGAATCCAACCTGTAAATAACTTTTAGAGAATTACCAAACTTTCATGAGAACATGCAACGGACTCGATGGAACCTACTTTTTCTGTTGATCGATTTTGGCCATTTCTGTTTGAGAGAATCATTTAGTATGCCCTGTTGATGACAATAATATCATTATAGCTCTGTACTGAAGGTGAAAAAAAAGATTTCTTTTTACATAGTTTTTGTTGTTATAGTAGCACGCATTCCTTTGCCCATCTACAGTTGAGCTCTACTAGTTCTTTCGAAATAGTGATATCATCCATAGACATCATTTTTTCTTTAAGGTATAAATTTTCAAAATTCTTTGATAAGGTGTTTTTTACTTAGTGATAAAAAACTCATTTGTATCTCCAATGATGAGTTACTGCAAAAAATAGATAATTTTCTTAACCTTTGAGAAGTAAATCACAGATATCAGATTTCTTCCAGTAAGAATTTTTTAATTTATTTTGTCAAGATTTAAAGTTAAACGAATGCTTTTACGAAATCATGATTGGTCGTATTCAATAAATTTAAAATTTCAGGGCTTTCACAAATTATTATAAACCGTTGGGGGAACAATCAAATTCTTTATTTCCTCTTCATTATCTTCAAATGAACTTCCGAAAGTTAAATCCTACGCAAACTAATTTCGGCGCTACTTTTTATTATCTACAAATTTTATCCTTAGACACTAAGTAATGTTTTCTGGTTTTCATTTTTTATCTTTCTGTAGCAATTAATTAAAGTATGCAGAAAATACTGGCTTAGAATTTTGATACTCAACAATTCTTCAACCAAAAACCTTTGAGCAAAATCACACACAAATTTTCCTCCAAGCAACTTTTATATATTATTTCAGATATTGAAATATACAATGACAATATAAATTAAGAGTTGTTAATTATGACACTTGGATGCCGTTGGCTGTGCGAATTTAAGTCAGGCGTCTTTCGTTTAACCAAAGCAACACGAAGCTTAAAGTACGACTTTACTCTAAGAGCTCTTCCGGTAGATGGCACCACGAGAAGATCCACTCCCTCAATTTTGACATTGATCTGGAGAGGAGGAAATTTTCTCCAGAGCATTACACCTTCGGTAACTGCACAACGACCGGCTACGGGAATTTCGATTCCACAGATTAAACGAGCACGTATATCGCCTGCACTTGGTGGATCTTTCGTGGCATTGGGAATCGAATCCAATCCTAAGTGATGGAAGTTCGATGCCCCACTACTAGGCTATTACTGTCTTAAATTAAAAGATATAGATTATAATACTTTGAAGAAAATGGAATAACTTTCCTAAACGACCCAATATTATAATTTGTTGTTTGAATCTATATTAATACAGATAATTACATTTTTTTTTTATTTCTTCCAGGTTATCCAGCAAAGGAGAATGCTGTGCAAAATGCCGAGGTAAATTGTTTTCCTTTTTCACACAATTAAGAAATAATTTAATATGACTAAAAAACATCTTTGTTTAAAAACTTATAATGTATAATATATTAGAATTTAAAACAAAATATTTATAATAGGATGTTAGAAAAATACCATTACATAATGTTTGATTATATAATGCTATAATAATATCTAATCCAATGATATTTAATATTTTATAATATATTGAATAAATAAATAAAATAATATATAATATTTTTTTCTCTGTATATAAAGCATAGAATAATTAAATAATTTATGCCTAGAATAATTAAATAATTAAAAAATACGTTTGTAAAGACCTGCATATTATCATTTAAAAAATCAATTATTTTTGAATAATTGAATTATATTTTAACTTTATTATGACTATATTTTTTATTAAAGTATGGATTATAATTACGAATACGTTTATATTTTGGAATATTATGGCCATAAAATAACGTATAGAGTGATTCCATTAGACTAATCTTTTTAATAATCTCAGAATAAAATACCAATTAACACATAAACTAATTAGATTCTAGTAATTGAATAATATCTTTTTAATGTTCCAGTAATAATATATTATTATTAATATTGAATATAATTACATTAAAATAATTGTTAGTTGACTGCCAATAATTATAGCATATAAGCAGTTATAAGAATCAAGTTAAACAGTGATGAACTGAACTTATTTAAATAACAACAATGCTTATTGATATTTCATGAAAAGTACATATATATATATATATATATATATATATGGGGGGGGTTCGTTCGAAACTTAATTATTTCAAATAAAAATGTAAATACACGCGTGCGAAAAGTTTTAAAAACTGGAAACCATTCTCACACTTTTAATATTTCTTAGAATTTGAAGTAAAGATCACTTTTTAACCTACAGATATTGATATCATTTTCACGCTGGAGAAACTGTGTGCAAATAACCATTCAATTTCACGTGAATAGAAGGTCAAGTCCCATGGTACTTGAACAGAAATAAAATGTGATTTACATTTCTTTAAATACAGAAATGCGTTGCTTTATCTCAGTTTGTAAATTTGTTTTCCTTACTGAAGTTTTGTATGAAATTATTATAATAAATTAGCTTTGAATGTGTTTAGTCTGGCCCCTTAAGTGTTATATTTATGTTATATTAGATTGAATAGAATTTGAGAGTGACTAAATTTTGAGTAGAAAAATATAGAATATAGTGCTCTGATTTTTAATAAATTAACTTTAGAATCCTCAAAAAATTCAATATTCCTATTAAAAATGAGAAAAAAAATTTTATGGAAATTTTTAGATTTTTAGTGTTTTTTTTTAAGTTTGGGAACTAATTTAACTTTATAAACAACAGTTTAGTATTCTTGCAAATTTATACTGTGGAGAATTCATAGTGGAATGATTGTAGAACAGCGTTATCTTCGGACCATAAGGTCGCGGGCTCCACACCAGCCACTATTGAATAGCGGGTATTGAATATTGCACTTCTGCATATACTTCTGTCGGATGAGTGCTGAGGAATTTCCTGAGTTTTCGTTCTTGTGACATTTGACTATAGTCCACTAGCTAAGAAAAGTTCTGGAAAATACTTTACCCAGTGAATGGCCAAATGCCTTTACAACGGTCTACAACGATTAGGCTGCCCACTATTCGGTATAACATTTATGGGCATTAAAATTTCTGCATCAAAAAGACTTCACACTTCACTCATGAAATTTACATGCCAAGGAAGGTCCTGTGATATGCAAATGATAAACTTTTCAATGCATTTATGTAAAACAGGCAACAATAAAGTGATCTAAATTTGCTTAAATGAAGAAACTTTATAGCATATCCCTTATACACGAATTGCGCATTTGTTGTTATCTCGTTAAAAGTTACTGCATCACCTCAAATAAGAGACCGTGATAGTCTAGCAGTTACAGCATCGGCCTTCCATCCAGAAGGGTTGGTTTCGTTTTCCAATGCCGCTTAAGACCCACCGAATACATGCAACATATCTGTATAATTTAAAGTCCTTCGGTCGGTTGTTGAGCAGTTATGGTTTAGAGAAAATATCCTCTCCCTCTAAATAAAAGTCAAAATTGAGGAGTGGATCCTCTTGTGGTGCCATCTATTGAAAGAGTTTAGAGAAAAGTCGTACTTTCACCCTCATGGTGTTCTAGATAAACAAAAGACGCAGTCTATTAACTTGAAGGCACGTAGCCGACGGGATAGATAGCTTGACTTGTCCAAATTTCATTAGTAACCACAAGGAATAAGAAGTAGCTAACTTGTGATGAACAGAAGTTGAGTTGAAGCCCACAGGGAAAGCAGTCTATCCTATTGCTGTTCATATCGGTCAAGGCTACACGAGTCATATATAAAAGCTATGATCACAGGATAATGTTATGGAACGCTCTTTTAGATCTTAAGGGTCATAAATCACTAGCAGCGGAGAAGGCAAACATTTTATCACATGATCTTAACAGAACAAGCCTCGAGTCCAGAAAAATTGTAGTTTATAAGATAATAAATGCTTGGATGAACAGTCCAGTGACGTTTGCAATAACAGGGACATTCAGCTTTGTGATAATGTTTTTGACTAACTTTGAGGTCGCATCGAAGAATGGAGCATTTCTAATGACGTGAATTACGACGAAAGGACATAATATCTTGTTTTCCAACAAATTCCAGTTCTGTTGGCAGAATCATTGGTATTTAGCGCATCGTGGAGGATGAACTTTTCCATCATACATTTAACATATTCATATGGAGTGAGGGAGTCCTTAGATTGCATACACTCCTTGGTATCCGCTTGTTAACATTGGCTACCCTTTGACCAGTGACCGCTAAAGTTTTATTAAGGCTGGAACTTCGACTCTTTATTTGAGCTCTGCTGATATTAGATACGGATGAGAATACAGAAATTAAATACGTTAGTTTTTAATTTCTGAATTCTCATCCACTGGAGTGGGTGCTCAAGTGTCTTCCGAGTTTCCTTCTTTTGTGACACGTGACTAAAGTCTGTTGTTTTAAAAAGGCCTTTCAAGAAAGCGAAACGTGGCAATGTTCGTATGCCTTATAATTACGTGGTCAGGTTATCTGCTACGCAATGTTGAATCTTTGCACCTAATTTGTTTCAAAAAATTTGTAGATTTGGTATTATAGTTGTTAATTTTGAAGGGCATTCAATCCATTAATTATAATAGAATTATAAGAAAAAGTATTTTATAGTGTTTTGAATATAAAGATTTTATGTGCAAGAAATTTGTGTAGGGAGTGGCAACTTGGGAAATGTCGTTGTCATATCTATGCTTGAGATTACAATAAATTTGGTGACAACACAATAATCAAGCGATGATATACTCGTATGGCATAGTCTAGTAGCAGAAGGCTTGTTTGGCAAATAGTGGGTTCTATATTTGGTTCAGCCGTAGTGACAAATGCTTCGAGGACCTTTTGACAATAATAGTTCCTTACGACTAAGCATCTCTCTATTGGTGTGGGTCATGATCATCACTTGACAGGATTTAAAATTATGAAGTAGTTGTTGGTGCAGCGACTTTATTTGGTAACGAAACCGTAAAATTTTTGCAGTAATCTAACTTAACATAAAAAAACATATTTTTTCATGTTTAAAAGCAATGGAATTTTAATTATGAGTATGAAATAGGTGCCTATATTTTACAAAATTTACACTCTGAATGATATAAACAATATTTTTAGTAAATATATCCATTAAACCAAAGGGAGAATTTCTTAAATAGAGAGAATATCAGTTTCGCAATGAATATTTTAAAACACTGCAGCTTTTTTTTTTAACACATATGAAACACAAATTTATTTAACAGCATCTGCTTAGAAATGCTTACATAATAAGAAATTTAAGGGATGTATCAGAAAGTTGTTCTCATTTCAGCCTCTAGCTCTTCCAATGCAAGCCTCCGACAACACCCAGAGCAAACCGGACTCTCTAACCGAACCATCAGAAAAGACGAGGCACCACTGCTATCACTTTTACTTGACGCGCAACATGTCCTCCCTGCTGTCCGATGCTACTAAGATGCTGCGTCAAGTCCACGAGAAGAGGGAGAGGGACTGGATTCTCACCTTCATCTACCGCGTCAAGTCGCTGGCCGAGCACCTCAGGTCCCACCCGGAGTCTAAGAACTACGAGGAGTGTTTGTCCGTCGAGGATGGGGAGGACCAGAGGAGGAGGCAGTCCCTCCTCAACGAGTCCCTGAGGATCACCCAGCCGGAATTGTACTTTGAGGATGACATGTCACCTGCCCAAGAACAAAACCAGAAACAACCCCCACCTGAGCCAGAAGTAGTTAAAGAGTCCGAGGAAGATGAGCACAAACAGGAAGAAGACCACGACCAAGAAACACCAGAAGTTCCTGAGCAAAAAGAAGCTGAAAACTTCAACTCAGTGGCTGAATCCACTTCCGAGTCCGTTTCCTTGAGGAAGGACACTGAAAGCCATCCTACTTCCGATTCTCCACCGACCGCTGCTGGAGCGGACAACCCAGAGCTTACGCAGAGCAAAGATTCGAAGCAGGAAGCTCCAGCACCCCCGAGGGTCGTGGACGAAGATCCCAACTACGAGATTGGGAAAGGAGAGCCCATCATCCACAGCGTCGTCGAACCTGGCTGCGAGCCTGACCTCCGGTGCATCGCCGAAATGAAGAAGAGAGCGAGAGAAGACCGCCGAAGGCAGGAGGAGATGATAGATCAGCTGAACTACATCCAAGATCCCGAGGAAGCAGCGAGACAACACGAGATGATACTAAAAGTAATACTACTGCTCACATCTATTATATTATTGCTAATTTATATTATTTAATTAATTTTTAACAATAGGCATTAGGAGACTACACTTAATCACAAAAAGGCCAGAAACTTGTACTCATTTAACGCCATCAGGTTGGAACCTGTGAAGAGTAGTATTACCCAAGTCACTCCACCACAAACCCGTTTATAGGGTAGGCCACTTTTATTCATCGTCTCAGCAGAAAGGGCAAGAAAACACAATATATATATATATATATATATATACATATATATATATACATATATATATAAATATATAAATATATAAATATATAAAAATATATAAAAATAAATATATAAATATATATATATATATATATATACATATATAAATATATATATATATATATATATATATATATATATATATATATATATATATATATATATATATATATATATTTGTTATTTACTTTTAGCTTAATTTAAAACGCTATTTTGTATCATTTAGTACTTTTTTGCTCCAGCGAGTACAGATCAGCTGAAAAGCAAATCGAATGAGTTGTGTAACATATTATACTTCTTTTTAATTACGAAGTTATTAAATATTGAAATCAGTATTTTTCCATTCTACAATATATTTGATATTGGTGACATATAGTGAAAAGAGTAAACACGTACGATCCAATGAGAGAAAAAATACTACAAAAAATAATAATTATCATTAATTTTTATAAGATATTACATTGAGATTATAGAATAGAAAAAAAAGGAGATGTGATGCAGTAATATTTTTTCTTTACTTTCTGTGGTTATGTTTAAATGACAAATTTAAAAAATGGAAAAGAGCTACATGCTCATTATTAAAGCAAAATCATTTTCAGAAGGGTATGTTTCATTGCTTCATTTGATGAAGTAGTGTTTGATTGATTATGTAAGAAATTCAAATCAGCGTTCATTACAATTTAAATGGCCTACAAACGCTATAACCAGAGTATTAAAATAAAAATTTAAATTCTAAACTTGTCACAGACCATTCTCCTGATATAAGTTTCAATCCATTTCTGCAGTTGTTTTTAATTTAAATCTTAGAAAAAAAAAACGACAGACAAACATAAGAATTCCATTCATATAGGTTACTTATTTTAAAGAAATTATTTATTTGTATGTTGTGTTCTGATTTCAAAATTAAACTCATTTTTTACGTATCAATTTAATAAGTGTTACCAAACAACACAGTACACATGTTTTAATTAAAAATATCTAATCATTATTTTGTTTGTATGATAGTCAACCAAAATAAAAAATAATTCTTTTTAATTAAAAAGGTGAGGAGATTTACTGATTTTTATAAACCGGCAAGATAAATTATAATTTAAAAATATATTTTTTCCTTATGTATGTCATAA